>CM057346.1:432476271-432764139 GCA_030015575.1 Agapanthus africanus | reverse complement strand
ACTTAGCTGTACGTAACGATCCCTAGGTAGATGCCGATAAGAAGACTGATGAGGTAAACCCATCGAACTCCTACTGAGCCTGAATGTGACAATCTCCGTACAGTCCGGTTTGTTCGTCTGAGAATATCGCATGACGGGCCTAGGGGGTGGTAAACGTCAGTCCCCTAATAGAGGTACAAGTCGTGTCGGAGTGTAGCCCAAAACACCCTGAGAATCTACTGGAAAACCTACCGGCAATTCTCGCTTGCCCTGGCCAGGGACGACAATGTGTAATGGCTCTTCTAGACACAGCGCGATATCAACTCCCAATACCGGGAAAGACGAATCCTGTCTAACCGTCACTGCCTCCAAGTGCTTCGGGACTGCACCCAACTACTACCTGTTTGCATGACTCAGTAGAGCCGTGGTAGGGTAGTAATCTAAGAACAGTGGGAACACACTCGAGGCGAAGTGACAGTGTCAAGTCAGCAGACTAAGCTGTACTCATGTCACCTGGAAACAGTTAACTGACGATAGGTATAATACCAACCAACAGTTCCCGACGAGTCTTGTCCAGTGTACTCGTAACCTAACGAGCACCTGCATACTATCTCCAGTACGACGTACTGATGGCTGTGGGACAGACCATTTCCCCTACTGGGAAGAGAAGCGTATGCACCAGTCTACTCTGGAGTATCGATGCCCTGTCTCGATAATCCTACGACTAGGGACCAAAATAAGGATGTGCTTATAGACTATCCAGCCCCCACTAGTGTAATCGCCATCACAACGCCGGTAGTCAAGCAAAAATCCTAAGGGCTCCATCAATATGTATTAGCGATATGTTAAAAGAAACATATACACATATTAAGATAGAAACAAACCAAGTAGCATACTACTATATCGAGCAAGACTGTCGTAAACCCGTATATATATCCCAAGCCTCCAAAATGTATTATATAAATTAGTACTATACAATAATGGCCTTTAGGGCATACATATCTAACAGAAGCGTATACGCTAGTCTAATCTGGAATATCGATGCCCTGTCTCGATACTTCCACGACTAGGAACATTTGAAGGATGTACTTACCGACTACCTCTACCCCACTAGTATGATCTGCATCATAATCCTGGTAGTTAAGTACTCATCCTAAGGGCTTTATCAATATGTAATAGGGAGACAATAAGTGTACATGTTAAGATAAAGAGAAAACAGATAGCATACTATCATGTCGAGCAAGAAAGTCCTCCCTATATATGTCCAAGCATCCACTATAACATACATCACATGTATAATAATGGCCTCTAGGCATACATATAACTAACAGCCACCCGTGCACTACGCGATATCAACCCCCAATACCGGGAGAGACGAATCTCCGAAAAATCGCCCACTGCCTCCATGTGGCTCGGGACTGTACCCAACTAAAACCTGTTTGCATGACTCCTTTGAGCCGTGGTAGGGTAGTAATCAAAGCACAGTGGGAACTCACACGAGACAAATGACGATCTCAGATCGACAGACTAACATGTACTCATGTCACCTGGGAAATGCTATCTGACAATCGGTATAATACCAACTAGCATGTTCCCGGCGAGTCCGTCCAGTGTACTCATAACCCAATGAGCTCCTGTATACCATCTTAGGTGGCTAACTGACACCAATGGCTTGTGAGACCGGCCACTGCCCCTCGTCGGGGTCTTGATAAGTATACACCAGTCTACTCCGGAGTATCGATGCCTAGTCTCGATACTCTCGACTAGGGACATTTAAGGATGTGCTTATAAACCACCTAGCTTCCATGTATATGATCGCTATCATAATGCTGGTAGTCAAGCAAGAACCTATGGGCTCTATCAACATGTAATAGCGATCTGTAATGCCACCTAATGCTATACATGATGATAAAGACAAACTAGATAGTATACTATCATCTTGAGTAAGACTGTTCTCCCCGTATAGGTCCTCTCTCAATCATCACAATCGCGTGCCTGCGATTCAATAATTGACTTGAGGGCACTATAGCCAATAGCCGGGCACTCAGGATTTTTATGATGATTTGATGTGTCGTTGATGGACATACATTGGATGATAGACACATATGATACACACACACATAGGGTATGGATGATTGGCACAGGCATGACTTTATATTATTATACTTGTGTATATATAATCTCCCTCGTTACCACACGACATTATATTATTATATTACTGTATGACCTAGGAGATTGTCATATATTCGATTTCTACCTGATGATGTCCTCTACTCACGAGTTGGCAATTCAGCCTCCGTTGTGTTATAGTTTTTTTGCAGGATCGATCGCTCGGATCGGTAACGGCTTGCTGGCACACAACTTCTTTCGAGTGATTGCTTGGGTAGGTGGGTTACAGTTCAGAGCGTAACCATCCTTGTATATTTATATACTCGTTGTATCTAGTTAAAAGCTCTATCAAGTAGAATATGTATATTTGGTAGATTTAGAGACCAGTTTATATATTCTTTGGATTAGAGTCGAGACTTATATATATATATATATATATATATATATATATTGGATTGGATGATGTTTTTGGTTTTCTTTATTCTTTTCTGTGATCAATCTTTGCATTGGGCGTCGTATATTTTATTTGCGTGGTTGTGATTCCGCCAATTGGCGAAAAGTTAGCTCCCGCTTGGGGATGCCTATATTATTTTGATATGTACTGATTTTGGATCAAAATTTACGAAGGAGGTGCTGCCCAAATTCAAACGACGAAAACGTTTTCAGAATTTAGTATATTACACATTTGCATTTCAAGCGAACTTATTTATACTTTAAAAGAAAAAACTTGATTTCATTTATACTCCTTTTCAAAACTCCATCTCTGCTATTTTACTAAAAAGTTTTAGATTTATGGATTTTCGGTTTACTTGGGTTACGGTGGAGTCCTATAGACTTCACGTGATCTAAGTACCGGTCACATAGTATTTCCGGGTCGAGACAATTTTAGAACTAAACCAGAATTGAAAATCAAAACTATATTAGATTATTATTTCTATTTTTTTTATTGGTGCAGTCCTAACTAAACTAGAACACAAGATGCTAGTTTATTTTTTTTAAAAAAAATCGATGTCAATGAACGCTCGCTAACTAGTATATCGCTATGGCCAATCGAGCTATGCTCGTGGTTATATATGCGAACAAAATCATTATTAGTTTGTATCAAATAATAATAGTTGTAATGATATATTTGAAAGATGTATGAATTTTTTTGCCCAATCAACTAGAATATATTTAATTGTTCCTAATTGTTCACAAGATCACAAACTATTTTACTACTTTAATTATAGAAAATAAGATTTGTGTAAATCAATAAAACATAATTAAACCCTCTTTTCTTTTAGTTTGATCAAGTTAGGGCATGGATACAACTTTAAATAATTTTTGTATTTTCTGATTATTTTTTTTGTATTTTCAGATTAATTTTGGGTATCTACATATTAATTGGATTTAAAGAAGATCAAGAAACTTTGTATTGAATCAATTGGATTTGGTCGATAAATGACAGGGACAAAAGAGATTTGAAAGTTGGCATAAAGAAAAGGAGGGGGATGGGGAGGGGGAGGAAGGGAAGAGAGGGTTGATTAGGGTTTGTAGTTCTGATTTTTAATTTTTGTACCATCTAAATAGGTGGGATAATTTTTAAGGATGTAACATTTATTTTATATATAAAAAAGTTCTAATTGAAACAAATATTTTATTTTAGTTCGCAGTTTCAGTTCTATTTAGAATTTTAATTTTCGGTTCTTATTAATTAAAACTAACTAATATATTGCCTCAGTTTATTACAGTTTTGAGTCACTGTTCCAATTGACTGACACCCCCTCCAGGAGCTGTTTGCGGTAAGAATAAGTGATCGGCTCAGATCGTTGAGACCAAACTTGCCTACTAAATTACATCCCTTTTAATTAAATTTACAAATACTTCTCCCTTTTCTCTCGCTCTTCTCTATAATCTTGCATCTCAAATCTCAAACCAAAACCTAATTTTGTAATCCTAATCTCATCTCTCTCCCCTTTAATTGAGCATTCAATTCGCATCCTTCTCGATCCTCAACGTTTCGATCTGTTCAACGCCGTTACTTTCTTCAGATCTCGTTCAATAGAGGGCGTCAATTTTACTGATCGATGTCGATCGTTTGCATTGATCTATGAAAATGTATCGACTGAGAGTCAGGTGCCAACTTTACTCTGTATTTTTAATTCTTTATTGTGAAATTTAGTCTTTTTTTTGGGGGGTGGGTGGGGGGAGTTGCATGTCTTTTTGATTGCGCAACCAGCGTATTGCACTAAAGATCTAATCTTGTAGGGAAATTGTGTGTTGCATTTAGCTACCAATTACCCTTCTGGAGATCAAAGTTTCTAATAAATCGTGTAAGAAATTGTCGAAACGAATCTGGTGGGTTGGGATTCTTCTTTGGTCTCCCAATTTCATCGCCACACGAATGAGACCCCAGATGAAATATGAGGAGCTTGATGCGCTGAAGCGCACTCATACTTGGGATCTTGTTCCCTTACCGCATATAAATTTGATTGTGTGGCTTAATATGTGAGCAAATTAATGTATGCTCAGGGAGCAATGTATCTATTCATGTATGTTAACATGTACATTTGTGTATCCATACATGCATGTTCATGGAAAAACCTTAAAATGGTAACATAAAACGAGAAAATTTGATGTAGCAATTTCGTTTTTGACGCCAAGGAGCAACATAATTTGTCTTATGCATAACATTTATTTAAATTCCCAAAGTATTGCACATAACTGGCATGTGCCATATGAAAAATGGATTGAGACATCAAATTTTATCAAGGACAAGTGTGTTAGATGCCGTGACAGAACCAAACATGATTCTATTTAGAAGATATGTTGCTGTACCATCCACTATGCTAGCGGCAACCCATTAGTTTTTTCCATTATTCTCGGTATATCCGTAAATGTAACTAGTTTACTGAATTTCTAATTACAGGGAATCATGCCCTTATTTACTATTTCTGTTGTTGTTGATCTCAACCATTAGCACTACTATTAATGTTAACATATAGGATTTTCCATTCAAGAACCTAGAGCAAAAAAAAAAAAAACTAAATCAATTTGATCTTCATTCTTAAGAAATATAAACTGATTGCTTCCAAAAACTTGATACCAGGTCCTGATAAGTGGCTACTAAACTCATAGCTTAAGCAACGTGGAAGCTCATCTATGTTTGGAGTTCCTCTACCGGGCTCTACTAACAGTCCTATTCTTCGTCGGGCTGGTGGTAAACCTGTTTTCTCAGACCAGGGTAAATGACTACTGTAAAATCACCTCTTGTTCGTTTGAATTTTCAATCTACGTTTATTAAGAGTTAATTTTTTTTATTGGATATGTCAGGTTATAGTGAATCTGGAAATATCAACGGTGAGGGGTTCTTATTTCCTGCCGGGGAAGATCAAATGAAGGGTGGAACTATATTGATACATAGTACTGCAATAATGCCATCGCCAATTCTCTTATGGAGATTGAAGGTCAATCTCTATGTACACAGAGGGTTAATCTTATGTTTGAGTTAAAATTTGGAATATGATTAATGTAATACTTCACTGTTCTAAGATTTTTTTGTAAAGGGTAAAGTTCAGTTTTAATTTGGGTATTGATTAGAAGCAAATTAAACAGGTCGAAACTATAGAGATGTACATAATGCATTTCCTTGTCATGCTTGTACAGTCACTGTCTTAACCTGCAACTGCCCACTAGAGCGAGGCTGAAACTTAATTTTGTATCTAATTAGATATTTTTCCTGAAAGTGTTCTAAGCTTTTGGTATCAGCAAGCATGGCTCTATTTATATTTGCTTAAGAAAACACAATGAAGCAGATGCCCATCAACATGTATCAATTGTCAGTTCTCTATCATTACATTGTCGGGACTAACAATGGATTATTGAGCATCATTGGAAGGAGATATACTATTTTTTATTGAGATAATAAGCAGATATAATATTGTAATCATTTATCATTTATGTGTTCCTAACTGAAACTAATATTTCAGGTTCTTTTGTTTCTCATATGGGGTATCTGCTGTTGCAAGGTCAGTTTGGTTAAAATTTTGGTTGATGAACGTGAAGTGTGCAAATATAATATTTTGGCATAGGGAAAAAGTCTGGGTATGTGATTTTACTTTATATATTCTCAAGTTTTTATAGTTCATAAGCTGCAGATTAGTTGGGATGCTGTCATGAGAATGGATGCAAACAAGCAGGATTTATTTCTTTATGAGGCTTTTTTGTATTATAATCCTCTTCTACTTTTGGTAAGTGCATTTTGTTTTGGCGTTCTGATCTGTTGCACTCTTTTTGCTATACATGTTAATTTTTACTCTCTTGTTGTTCCTAATACATCATCAATTTAATGTTGCAGACCATGATAGTTTGGCTTTGGGGAGTTAATTTATGGGTTTTCGCTCAGTCAACAGTGAACTATGCAAAAATATTTGATCTTGATAACAATCATCTTACACACCGGGAAATCTGGAAGGTATTCAAATAAAATTCTAGTTAGTTGATCATGGGTTTCTTTTCTTATGTTGTCAGTTTCTCTGTATTCTAATCTAATTCTTCAAACAGTTATACACCTCCATTTACTGTTATTACATCGTATTAGGAGGTCTTCCCTGAATGTTATTTCTATGACAGAAAGAGAACTAAAGTAGAAAACCAGGAAGTGCATTATTGGCTTAAAGCTAAGCCTACTATTAAACAACTAATTTTTTTACCATGTTAATCGATCTCAGTGTATACTTTTACCTTTTGCGACTGGATTTTAGAATTGGTCAAGAAAATGGTTGCTTGGTGTATTTTCTCTACAACAGCCAGTAGGTTGTCGAGGTTACTAATTTCCCAATTTAAGACACCGATGTTATTATTATTATAGGAAGTACAGTGACCTGCGCATACTATATTTTAGTGTTTGCTTTGCCAATCTTGAGAATTGCCTTATAGCTGTCTTATGCACAACTTCCAAGCATCAGAAGTAATTTGATAGTGACTATGTTGTAATTTCCCCGCAAAAGATTGCAGCGGAAGATAAAAGATCGTGTGTTTTGAATCTAAATGAAAAAGAATAAGCAAAACCACTACCAAAACACAACAAGATATAAAAGGCACACACTAAACAGCAAGAACACGAGTTTACCTAGGTTCGGTGCTACTGGAACCTAATCATGCAATCCGATGAAGAAAGCTTCACTATCAAGAAAGAATTGCAATATATACAAAGAAATCACCAAATCCTCGGAAAAACCTCACATTTCTCTCTTGGTTTTACTACTGCCTGCGATTTAATTGTGGAGAAATATTGGCAACCTTAATAAAACCCTAGTAATTTGCTTACAATTTATACTCTACGTAGAGGCCTAAAGATAAGACTAACTTTAATCTCGGATTTACTCAAAAAACCAACCCAAACCGCTCCCTCGGTGCTCCACAAGACACGGCCAATGGCGTGTGCCATGTGGCTCTTCTCGCGTGCGCCGGCCAACCGGAATCTGCCATGTGTCGACCCCAATACCGCCTCACGCTCGATCGCGCTATGCTACAAATCTATACCCAGCACGGGCTTCACCCATGCCGCATAGCGTTCTATCACGAGCGCGAGCTTCGCGTGCGGCACACGTGCCTTGCTCATGGGCTTCTCTGTTTGGGCCTGGACTTCTGGGCTTCTCTTCGTGGGCTCCTAATTTGGAAACAAAATCAACAGACTAGTGGGTGCATATAAGCTGAATTTATAAAATGATTATTTCTATTTTTTCATTCCATGTAAATGATGAAAGATAATGTTTCTGGTTGTTTGAACAGTGCGCAATGTGGATGACCATTGTAGTGCCGACGAGTATGACAGCTTACCTCTATCTTTATTCACATCACGAAGTTCCTTTGGCCGCCTCACAACCAGTGTAATATCATTTTCTATCTAAATGTCTGCTGATGAATTCATTAGTTATATATTCTACCTTAATGTTATATTGTCAAATGTTATTTGATATGTTTCGAATACAACTGCTGTTTTGTAATTGATATTTAATCAGTAATCTGAGACTGAAAGTTGGCACCACTGAATGGTGCTGATGTTCTGGTGGTGTTAACTGCAATTTTTTTCGCTTTGAAGGAGGTAGTTGATTCTGTAGTTACTTTGTTTTTTTGTCTTTTCTTTTTTTTGGGGGGGGGGGGCATTACTTTACGGTTCCCAACTGCAAAAAGATGTATTTACATATATAGATTAGTAAACATTTGATTTTGTGACATCCGAGAAGCACCACAGATTCTCTATTTGTAATGTGCATGATATCTCTCCCATCTTCTATCTCTTCCATTTTCTGCTAATGGTTTGTGCAATTGTAAAAACTTCTCTTTTCTCATCGTTATTTGCCGCTGGTGCATGACTCCTTTTCCTTCTAATGGGGCTTATAATGCAATATTTGCCCTCTCTCTTTAAGATATTGATCTACTTTGTTGGGAGAACTCACACACACACATGGACACACTTTTTGCTCCCCTTCTCTCTCTATGCGCGCAGGCGTGTGTGTCAATGTTGAAAATAGCGCGCTACGTAGCAAAAATAGCGCGCTACGTAGCATAGCATGGCCATTTTGCTATGTAGCGCTCCAACATAGCGCATTTATAAAATAGCGTATCCTATTTTCATAAACAGCGTATGCTGCATAGCATGCTATGTAGCTTAAGCTATTTAAGCTATATTGCAAAAGGGTTTTAATGGGTAGTTTACTAAAAAAAGCTCGACCCAGCCAATGGAGAGGATTTTAGTTTCTAGACTTCTAGACTTCTAGTGTCCTTTGGTTATTTTATCAAGCATTTTGTATGATCTTAAAGTTCGTAGGTTTGGACTTATGGTATTCGAGTAGCTATTTGCTTGTGTTATTGTGTTGCCTAAATACTTTAGTTAATTTGAATGTCTATTTATATTATATACATTTAGGACGGGTATATAATTGTCTTGTGAACTATTGATGATGGATGAGAATCGTTAACTCATGGATTAAACTTTAGAAATATTATTGGTATGCTAGTAAGTTTTTACATTTAAATTTTTTTTTATACTATTTTCTATATTTAGTACAACTAAATTTATATTTTTAAATTAAAATATTAATAAACAATATAGTTTATGCTATACACTACAGTATTTACGCCTTTTGCTATGCGGAGGCGGAGCGCTACACTACACGCTATCGCTATTTTCAACATATTGTGTGTGCGCGCGCTTTCATGTTTGTCATGCTCATGTGTGCCATCTAATGAAAGGCTGTGCTATGTTATACATCTATGTTTATGTTTTATGCTGAAAATTTTATGTAATAGATTCTTTGTTTAATTCTGAACAATTTTCGATGATGATCTGTGCTGCACTTCACTGTTTGTATATTTTTTTAATCATATGTTGATATCTTAATCTCATAATTTGATCATTGCAGGTTATCCTATATGTTGTAGGGGGGGTTCTTCTCATATTCCCTATTGATATATCTTATTTATCATCTCGCTACTCCCTTTTGAGGACGCTTTGGCGTATTATACTGCCATTGCAGGTAAATTCACCTCTTCTCTGTGTGTGTGCCCCCCCCCCCCATGCGAAGTGGCCCATGGCCTTTTGTTTGGTAGGGCTGAAGTTTACACTATACAACGAGCATGTATTTTTTTAAGAATAAGAAGTTAGATAAAAAAAAATTTAACTTTATGGATGTTTCAATAGAAAATAACCTTGAGCCTCTTCGTGTTCATATATCGGCTTGCTTTTGTAAAAACAAAAAAGTTCAAAACCAATCTATTTCACATGTAATTGATTATCGGCATGTGCAATATTTGCAAAACAAAATCCTGAAATTCTTACCTAATTAATACATGTATATAGACAGTATTAAGAATGTAATCAAATTGGAAATGATATTTAAATTAAGTTTAAAAGGAGTGCAACTGAAAGAGAGAAGATTCTAATGTACAAATAGACTTATGGAAATATGACTAAATTTGATTTAAAATATTAATCCTCTCAACTTTGATCACGAACAAAAATGTTGAAGAGATTTTGTATAAAAAATTAATTCGAAAATAAAAATACATGTAAATTTTATGTTGAATAATAATTCAGAGCATAATTTGCTAATTCAAATAGATATTCAGGTTTTCTTTTTTGTCTTTCTAAAAGTTTCATTTCGGGAGAACATTGAAAATATAGCTACAAGATGTTTGGTACAAACAACTATGACGGTATTTGGGTAGATGGCTTGTGTAAAAGATTATGGTGATAACAAGGGGTTTGTGCATAACAATATGGTGAAAATAAGTTGCCCTTTTGAATTTTATGGTCTGCACACTATTATTTTTTTTTTTCTGAAAAAGGTGAATTATGGAACCTTGGTTCGAACCTATCTCAAGGAAATTCTATTGCTCAAGCCACTAGGGCTACATGAAATTAATATTAGATCATCTCTCTTTTTCTCTTTTTTAAATTTAGGTTTTTTTTATGATATCACCCCTCCTAAATCTTCCCCCCGGCAAATCCTCTAAAATGCCTTTCAAATTTTTAATTTTTTTAGAAATACCCCAGAACCATTTACATGCTATTAAAAGTCACCGTGAGACTAAAATGACAAAAGTACCTTTACCGGATAATTATCCAACTTCTCTCTTTTCTCAGCCTCACTCTCACAAACACACTTGCTCTCTCTCACACACATAGATTCTCTCTTTCTCTCTCCCTCTCTCTCTCACGCGCGTGCGCACACAAATTTGATCTCATTTCTTTTATCCTTGGATACCATTTTATGTGAGAAGTGATAAGCTTGATAATTTTGTTTTAGCAAGTTAAGAATTTGAGGGTAGAATTGAGAAGCATGAAAGGAATTGTGAGAAGTGAGAAGTGAGAACTGAGAAGGCTTGGTTGGAGAATAGAGAACAAAAGTAAGTGTAAAATCCATAGCCAGAAAATTGAGAAGAAATCGAGTGAAAAGTGAAGTGAAGAGAATAATTAAGAAGTTACTATAAGTGAAAGGAGTAGAGAAATGAAGTGCTAAGCCAAGTGGACAGTTAATAGCTATCAAGGAAGCAAGAGATGAGGGGATTTGAGAGACAATGATGAGTTTAGGAGTATCCAATGGAGGAGAAAGAAGGTGATGGTATTATAGGAATAAAAACATTTTATATAAAGAACAGATATTTTATATACAGACAACAAGATAACAGAGTTTATGGGGTGGGGGTTAGGAAAACATTGAAGATAGTAAATACGAAGATTTGTGGGAGGTATATCAAATTGGAGAAGATTAAGGGGGTATATCGAAAAAACCCTTAAACTTGAATCATTTAATAACTTAATATATAGTGAAACTTGAATCGTGGTAGGGGATGCCTAATCTCGCCTTTACAAGGTTCTGCCCCCCCCCCCTCTCTCTCTCTCTCTGTGTGTAGGTAATCACTTGCACACTATTATGTGTGTGTAGGTAATCACTTACACACTATTATTTGTAGTCATAATCCCGAGGGTGTCATGTGACACTGATATGGGGTGTTGAACATGACATTGACATTGCTCCAAAATGTAGAAACAAGACTCTCTCTCTCTCTCTCTCCCTCTCTCTCTCGTTTTTGAAGATAATGTAAAATCAACTTATTACTTGTATGATTATAACTTTATAAGTATGTATCATGGTCAACATTATAAAAGCACATGCATGCAAATGTTTATTGACATTATACTTACAGCCCCATTGATAATCAACCTTCTACTGGACTTTCCTGTGTTAGCTTGTTGAACAATCAAGAAGACTCCAATTTTTTTATTGAGGGTTCTTCTGATCATGCCTATTTGGTACATTTCAAGATAGAATTAGCTTGACGCGTTATTGAACTAATATAAAAAATAACCCTACTGAATGTTAATAGTAATACAAGATTGCATATCATGCTTATGAATCATGCGGTAAATGATGTAAATGTTAGCTACACTCAACGATAATATGATTTCTTGAAAAATTGGTTGATACATTCTTAGTTTTATTTTCATATTAAGTTTGATTTCGGTCTTAGCTGATATGAAAACTACATACAACTTTCACATTCTGATATTCTTTCATGGATTCTTATTTATGCAGGCTATAACATTTTCTGATTTTTTCTTGGCTGATATTTTGACATCAATGTCAAAGGTATATACTCTATCATTGCATACCATAAATTGTCCACTCATATCTTACAGCACGGAAGGAATAAAATGGCCTATAATGAGATATTCTCTGGGGTCCATTGGAATGAGTATTCATGAATATGTTTACAATTTTAAAAAGTAGCTGCATAAACTCATTCGTACTCTTGTCCAGTCGCTTGCCGCACCTTTGTGATGGAAGTGAGATATATGGTCATTTTAGATTTGCAAAATTCTTATTATGCTTGTCCCCCCCCCTCTCTCTGATTTATGGTAAGGTTAGTAATAATTAATTCTTAATCAGGTGCTTTCAGATTTGGAGCGTTCAGTCTGTCGCATGGTTAATAAGCAGGTCCGTATGTGAATTCTATTTGTAAACCTCTTTGATAGATAGGTGTAAAAACAAGAAGAAAGTAACAATAATAGCTACATCTTACAGAAACATATTTTGTTAACCCGAAGGCATACACTTTTGTTGCCGTTGATTGGGAGATAACAATAGCTACATCTTTTATTGCCTTCATTTTCACTGTTATTCAAATTAGAAATATTTTATCTTTTAAATTCTTATTGTCGCAATCTTTAGATTTACTTAATGAGATTGTGATGTCAATACAACACGATACATAATACATTTGATCACGGAAACCTTTGGTGTGGATGCAAGACATAAAAATTATACATACATCCATGCACAACAAATTTACATGAAACTTGAAATAATGAAAATAAATTGAATGATCCGTATGGATGCATGAAGAGTAATTAAAATTGACCAGTACATTTGTTAATCACCAAGGGTAAAACCTATGGAGTACTAATAAGCATGACATAACATATTAATTCCTTATTCCTAAAATAAGTAAACCCAAACATGGACACTGCTGTAGAATCCCCCCCCCCAACACGCTCACACATGCGTGAATAACAGGTATTGGGCACCATAGGAGGGAAATGGTCATCAAAGAGTCAACTCTGCAGTCTCTACTTCATGTTTTTCCATGGTCCAAAGGCTTGAGACAATAAAGATCATGTGATTTTCATTCATGACATTGCATCTAATGGTTTTAGAATGATTTTTCAGTAATAGAATAGATTCCACCAATATGTCCATATGCTTAGATGTTTGGTCTTTCATATTTGGAGAAATGGTAGCTTAGCTGCAAATAGATTTATAAACCTGCAAAAATTGTCTTATGGTATCTTACCTAACAGCATTTTGTATGAGAGCGCAATCTGATGGTTTTGTCTTTCTTCTTTTCCCCTACGTGCATTATTTCTCAAGTGAACAGCGCCTTAATTGATTTGGGTCTTCATGTCATCCTCCAAATCAATATCCCTTTAGAAGTGTCATCGATTTGAAAAGGCAAGATTTCTATCCAAATTATAGGTCATAGGTCACATTACTGTAGAAACTTTGAACATCCCGGTAGCATTGTAATGGATCCTGGCACCTTCATGGAAGTCTTAGGCCCACAAAACCGCAACCTTCTGACTTAATTTTGTGAGGGCATGTGACTTTTTTATAATTATATATGAAAAATTAGACCATGGTTGATGAAAGATATTAAGAAGCACCTATAAAATCGTAGAGCCATTTGGGGCCTTAGATTGAAAATCTCAGCTATTGAAATTTAATCTGTTTGTCTAGAATAAAGAAATGGTTTTAAATCTCAGTATCATTATCATTTGGTTTCAAGAAGTACTTCTATTGTAGCTTGCATTCATTGAGATTGTTTAAAATCCCAGTAGATGTGAATTACTATAAGAACTCTTTGAACTAACCTTACTACTTACCTAAAAACTTCTTGACTTTTTCTTTGCATTTCTATTTTTTGATAGTTATGCAGAATTTTATCTAGCATTAATTTGGAAGCATTCGTGTATTTATGGTTTATCAGGTTGCCTCAATTGCATGGTTTGAGGCTGATTCTATTTGCGGTAGTCACTCTGTTGCAATCCCTTTGGTTCTTGTTCTCCCTTATTTGTGCCGCTTATTTCAATGTCTGCGCCAATACAAGGACACCAAAGAAAAAACCTCTCTTTTGAATGGTATGACATCTATTTCAATCCCCACAAAATTTAAATAATAATACATTATTTCATGATGTTCTGAACACTTTATATAACAAAATCATAGATGCTAATACTAAGCAAGAACACATTACAAACAACAAAATATGAAAACATCACTCAGTGATTTTCCACAAATTTATATACAGATCATGGATTGATATTTCACAGAACTCTCTTGTTGGGACCATGACAAATTTATTCTTATTTTTCAGCTTTAAAGTATTCGACAGCAATCCCTGTGATTCTCATATCAGCCCTCAAGTATCATGTTGTCCACGAAATGTGGACCAGCTTCCATCGCCCTCTGTGGCTTCTATCAAGTCTGATCAATTCATTATATTCATTTTATTGGGACGTGGCTCGTGATTGGGACTTGAGGTATGTAAGAATTTTCTCTGGGAATGATAATCCAGTGAAAACCCTGATATGCTGTTCAAATAATTGATCATCTTTGTTCCTATACATCTGCAGTGTTTTCACCCGAATCTTCAAATTCAGAAATCCACATATCTGCACACAAATTTTTTATGGGCGACGATGGGTATGTTTATTTGGTCAGCCGTTTTCTCTCTGGGCTTTATCTATGACTTATGATTGAACATAGTTTCTTATAGCAAATATATAATGTTTTCCCCTTTTTCTAATTTTTTCCTCCCAGTCTGAGAGAATTTGGATGGAGCTAATAGGTTATTTATGATATGGCAACTGGTTTCTTCACTTTGGTAAAAAAATTGTCACATCCTTCACAGTATGACCCCATTTTGATGGGAGAAGGCTTAGCTTTAGATGAAAACGATATACTAGCACCAACTTTCTATGCAAAAGAAATATATAGAAAATATAAGGACCAACTATCATCCCAGCCGACCAATAGCATCTTTTAAATTCGCCTAAAGTAGGACGTAAAGTCTGAAAGAAGAGAAATTATGGTACATTTGGTATCAAATAATTTTGTTCAGATCCGGATGCTTAAGAAAAAGAAGCAAAGATCGAAACATTACACATTCCCCTATTGACTAAATAGTCTAAAGTACTCGAAACTACCCTAAGTATTGTTGATGTTCACTAAACTAACTAAAGGTTTTTTTTATTACAGTAAACTCCCTAAAACTTTTGTTCTAAGAGAGTTTTCCCACTAAAGTACACTTTGAGGGAGCATACCATAATATAATAAACTAAAAAAATACTTAAGCTAGTTTAATGAAAAGCAGCAATAGTTAAGGTATTTTAATGTACAATGCCCTTAAAAAATATGTTGGAGTATTTGCAGGTATATTACTGGGTACTCAGTAGCAACCTAATCCTCAGATGCACATGGACTTACAAGCTCTCTGCACATCTTCGGCACAATTACCTCACCGTGTTCACGATCACGGCTCTAGAAATATTTCGCCGGTTTCAGTGGATTTTCTTCAGGGTTGAGAACGAGTGGAACAAGATGACGACGCTTAAGCCGAACCTGGAGCTTGGCATGACTGAGATTAATCCAACAGAGGAAGATCGATTACTTGGTTCATCAAATCATGAAGTCTGAATAAAACGTTTCCTTTACCATACCTATTTTAGCTATATATTCTTTTCTGAGTTTTTGTTCAACCTCATTTTTTTGGGACTGGTAGGAGCCAGAACTCGCCCTTTTTACTGTATTTTTTTTTATATATTACCGTCATAATTGTACTATCTGCACTCGATTTCTCACGAGTTCGTATATGATTTTGTTGAGCTGTTCCCTGGGTTGTTTGTGAGTGATTTCGCACAAGGTTATATATGATTTTGTTGAGCTGTTCACTGGGTTGTTTGTGAAAGATTATTTAGCAGTGATCCCCCCTCCCCACAAAAAAAATAAAATAAATGTAAACCCCTAAAAAAGGGGGAAAAAAGAAAATACTGAATTGGGAAGATTGAGCTAGTTATGATGAGCAATTTATAAACATTTTCATCTTAGTTGCTGTCCTTATCGGGTTTTTATCTGGCCATATGTTTTATTTTCGTCAAGGTTTTATCTATCCTTATTCTTTCGCTTCAGTATGAGCCAGTGTTCGCGTTTTTACTGTATTTCCCCCCCTTCTTTCTGTCATCCTTGTGCTTTATTATCGATTTACACGAGTTCACTAATCACTATGAATTTGTTGAGTTGTATGCTGCTATTTGTAACTGTGATTATTTGGGAAGATTGAGCTTATCTATGATTGAGTTATTCATGTACATATAATATTATTTATTTTTGCACATATAACATTCTTATCTTACTATTATCTTCTTAGGGAATATGCAACATATATCTGTTGCAGAAGGCTCAGGTAATTGATTTTTCGATATACCTTTTTCCTCCCCTAAAAAAAATATAATTTTTTTCGGTCACCCGTTTTTTTTGTTTTTGTACTAAAATGAATTCCATATTACCATTAATTATTAGGGTTAAGTAAATTTATAAACTATAAAATCAACTATTTCTGGTTTGACTTCGAACATTAAATTCATGTCTTTTTGTATATTTTCCTGGAAATACCATTTTGACAGTTTTCTTGTTCCATCTGATAAAGGGAAAATAAAAAGGGTAGACAAAATTTCTGCCTCGGCAAAGGCCCAGAATGGAGTTACCACATCATGGGGGTCTGCCACCTAATCCTGAATCCTTGCCTTCAAGGTACTTGATGAATTGTGCCTCATTATTTCATAGAATCAGCATCAGAGTTGCATGTTCAAATTTTACAGCTTCATTTACACCATTGCAACATTATAACAGAGAAGCACCAATTTATTCAAGCGCCACATTTTTTTAACAATCACTTCATGTCTACTCATTTGATGTTGCTTGGACCTTGATGGGCAAACCTTTAGGGAAGTCCATGAATGGGAAATTCATGGGGTGATCAAGCTCTGCAAGCTCCCACTTGTATTTTAGTATGAGATGATGTAGGAAAACCGCCAGTTCAGTTCTTGCAAGCTCTGAACCAGGGCAATATCTCACCCCGCCGCCAAATGGCATGAAGTTGTTTGTTATGCTTGTGCTTGATACTGTCTACATCAAACAGAGAGAAGAAATTTTACTAAATTAAAATACAAGGACTCTGGGCAGAAACAAATATGAAAATGGAGAAGGTTTAAAAAAAAAAGAATTATTAGCTTAATCAAGGAGATGCACTTTATTGAGATGACCGAAACAAAAAGAGTTCATGTAGCCTGATTTTATAAGTGGTTTTGATAGAATTACTAGTGTAAGGACTCACCAACCATCTCCATGGATTGAACTGCTCAGGTTCCTTGTATAGCAGTGGATCTAAATGCACTGACTTGTAGTGGAGCATAATTCTACAATCTTTCGGAACTACGTAACCTGAAAATATAAAAATACAGCGAGAAATTCAATTTAAGTAGATGAAAATAACGTTTGTTTTTAGGTCCCGCCATTGCCCACCATTGAATTCAACATCCTCAGTTGCCTTCTTTGCAACCATAATTGAGATGCTGGAGAGTCTAAGTGTCTCATTGATGACCTATGTGAAATGTCAAGGAATATATAGTATAAAGATTGGTATTTATAGCATGATGAAATGACACAAAATTGGGTTTGATATGAGCCTACACATTTTGTGAATTCCAAGCTCTTGTAGTCATCCCAAGTGAATTTGCTCTCTCCTTTATACTTATTTGATGCTGTAACTTGAAGGTGCTCTTTCTGAGGAGAAAAACAAGAGACTTCAGCAATGATTAAAATACACCTAGGAAGACTAGTACTAATACTAATACTATACATTAAATTGAATTTTAATATTATATAAGAAGACATATTCCTTTTTTTTTTTTTTTTTTTGGGGTGGGGGGGCACCATTTTGGATTCTCACTAATGATTAAAATATAAAATTCCAATAAAATGTAAAACTTAATTCTCAAATAGGAGACTTGCTTTCTTGTAAACTTACTTGTAATTGTTCAATTGCTGATGGACAACCATGTAGAAAATAAATCAAAGCAGAGATCGCTCTTGATGTAGTGTCATGCCCTGCGAAAAGCAAACTTAACAACATATCACCAATTTTTTCGTCCGAGAAGTTGGTGTTCTTCATTAACCACCCAAGGAAATCCCCTTCTTTTGTTCTTGACATTTCATCATCTGCGCTTCTCTTCCTCTTTTCGATTTCTTTCTTGAAAATTTTGAGAATGTTTTCCCTTGACTATCAACCAATGAAAAAAGAAAAGAAAATCTCACTTCATTTGAAATTATGACTAATACATATATGAATGTGCATAATGTTTCTTAAGGAATTACCTGAAAGGCGGCGTAATATGTGGTTCCAGGAAAATACAGAGGAAGACTGCCAAATCCCCTTGAGAACGATTCGAATTCTTTTAGTAGATTTTCAACCTCATGGTCTCCAGGTTTGAAGCTGAGTATCTTTTTCACCATAATGTACAAAGAAAACTGCAGCATTTTTCATTTTACCATAATGATTAATCCCTTCTTTCGGTTATTGTTCATCTCCAGAGCAAATAAATTAAAACATCAAGATTTTAGGACATCTTTTGCATTTAGTTTGTTGGACCATTCAACTATTAACATAGACGTGCATTCAACATTTTCTGGGGCTTCCGCACACGTGTGAGTACGTACACGCACGTGCACATACACGATGCACACAAATATACTTGCACACACATAGGCACATAAATATACTCTCACGCACAGATTGTACATGTATGCTCATCCACATGCATATATACATACGTATATTCATATACACAAATATACTCCCACACGCATACACACATGCACATACACATATATTCACACACATACACATTTACATGTGTTCACACATCATGCTTCCGTCTAAATTTGTAAACTAAGTTTGCTAAAGATCTAAATATCTATACCATATATAAGCTTCAAAAGCTAAAACTTCATTAAACTTCAAAGCTTCATATATGTTCTTTCTTTAACAGAATAAAGTAGAAACTAGGTTGGGATTCAAAATCTAATCTCTGATTATTGAACTTCTTGGTTTTGGGGTCTAAAAGATGCATATTTGATTGTTAGGTTGATTGCATGTATAACATAGAGTTGGATGATAATAAGTCGGTTGAGAGGTTATAAGTGCTAAATGATTCGAAATTGTTGTTATATACAATTTATCCTGATTACTTCTACATCTTTCCTACCATTCCTTTACCTAACTATTCCTTTGATCTAGCAAGAGATCTAGATATATCTTTTAGTTATGTTCATCTTGTTACTCTATTTGTTTACCAAAGTCAACTTAATTACTATTATATAGGTGATGCTTGCTGCATGCATCAATTTAAATAATAGGAAAAACAGCTACCTTAAAGTTTTTTGATTATTCGTAAACCCCCTTAGAGTTCCATTAAGAATATTTTAACGAAAAAACTATACTTAAAACCAAATCTAGTTTATACAAGTTGACTGTAACCAAATAAATAGAAAATTAAGGTAGTTCAGAGAAAAACAAAAGTACTTCAGGGTAATTTAGCGAAAAGTTTACACCTTTATCTGTATACCTTTGTTGCCTCATCCTTGGCTGAAAAAACCTTGCCTTCTCTCCAAGAGCTCATTATCCATGAAGCCACATTATCAACATCTCTTAAAAACACAGATCGGACTCTCTCGCTGCTCAAAAATTCTAGAATCGCGGACCTCATGTGCTTGTGTGCGTCGCCGACAGCTAAAGATATTGATCCTTGGCCGACGATTTTGTTAAATGTCGATGGCCAGCCTTGTTGGAAAAGTCTCATATCGTTCTTTAATACAAATCGATTAAATTCTGCATCGGCAGAGACTATGGTTTGATGTCCGAACAAATTGGTCAAAAATATCTTCCCAAACCTGCAGAAAATTTTTAGTCAATATAAATTGGTTGAAAATATCTTCCCAAACCTACAGAAAATTTTTTAGTCAAATATAAATTGGTGGAAAATATCTTCCCAAACCTGCAGAAAGCAATTTCTTCTGATTAAATTTCTAAATGAGAAGTCCTCTTAATTATTTTTTTGTGTGATTGACAAGTACAAAGAGATCAAAAGTACTTGCGCACATAATGTTGGTATTGATCTTTTCTGAAAAATAAATACTTATTGTCACACCCCGTTTCCCAATATGCACGGATACGGGAACATGACAAAGCCAACGATGCTACCTATGGTAAGAAATCATCCTTTCAATAGTTACATTACGGCTGTCAATCACTAATCATGAACATTATAGTATATAATTAACTATCACATATCCAATATGCCACAATAAACAATAACGATATCCAATAATCAAGAGTCAATAAAAACAATAGTCAATAGCGGAAGCAATAATAACGATCAAGTATCAAAGATAAATAAGAACAATAACCAATACTCGTCCCTTATGAAATCACAATAGGAATCCAATAAAACAGTTCGCTGCGATAAATAAACCTAAGGCATAATAAATAGATTCATAGCACTATCCTTCACTGCTCAGCAAGCTTCCCCAAGTATTCTTTATCCGTCTGTTCTAAAGCACAAGTATCCGGGCCATGCAAAACCCAGACTTCAAAGCGTCGAATATAAAATCATAATGAATGAAGCTTGAAACATTGTCAAATAAGCATAGCAATAAATATATGATATCAATGTATGCGGTGAGTGACCGATGAACAATGTCATTAGCAAGCGATGAACAATCAGGAGATAATCAATGCAATCATGTCGTGTAATTCCTATAGGCATATGTCACTAGGTTAACTATCCTATAGGTATTTGAAACCAATCAATATAATCTTTACTCGTAACCCTAACAATATATATCTTGTCCATTCCCCGGGACCATGGTACAATATATCTCGTTATTCTCCCAGGAACACGGTACAATATTGATCAACAATGGTTATTCCATTCATTCCTCCGGAATCACGGTACAATAATATTCTCTTGGGTTATGATTCAGTTACATTCTTGATTTCCCTCTTTCCCACAGTTTCCAATCTATGTCGATATTAATATAGTGTGTTACCTAATGCCAACGCATAAACAATCAACGTTTGCACAGGCCTTACCAATCGATACAATAAAGTCGATCAATCAATAATAATGGATTGTTAGCATTTCGGTAAACATCACAATTAGGTACGGTAACTTGGTAACAATAGTCAATCAATCATTATTTCATGTAAACAATCAATAACATGGTAATTTAGAAATATCGCAACCATAACGGTTATATGATTAAGTCTAATATTCATTAACATGAGTGGCATGGCAATCACTATATAAATATCACAATACGGGTCAATTATGTGTTCAGGCAATGTATAGTGCGTTCATGAAACAATATAACGTGTCCAGTGTCATTTCAGGTTCAATATCAGGTTCAGTTCGGTTTGAGACGGCTCAGGAATATATGAGATGGCTCAAGGGTTATGTCTAAAACATTAAGTCTATTCTATGTGAAAGTATTCTTATAGGGGGTAAATAGGAATACCTAATTGATATGCCCAAATTAAAAATTCTATCAACTACACTTGTAAAGATAACACAATTGAATAGCTTAGCAAAAGATATACCAATATGATAAGTGACTAAGTAAGCTACAATTGTGACAAACTAAACATATAGCGAGCAAGAGCAATATCAAGCAAAAGTAATGAGCATTTAGAGATAGCATGCAATTTCTAAGCTAATGAGTAAATAAGAAGTAAGAAATTGCAAACGCAAATACAAGTCTTTTATAGTGGTTCGGGAGATCCTCTAATCCACTCTCTTTAAACGCATAAGCCCATTCCACTAAACACGTCTTTCTCTTGAAGACAAACACGTTGCCCGCAAGCAACACACAATCTGTTTTCGGTGGAGCCTAAACCAAACACGTCTCCTCAAAAGACCATACGTTGTTCGTCAGTACGAACAACACTTTTCTCACTAGCTCGTTGCTCTTTTATATACAAAGATGCTCTGCTCTCTTACAATGGCAATCTTGCACTCAAGATCTCAAACACAAAGAAAGAAGAGATTACACTTGAAGCATAATACTCTTAATAGAGTTTCTCTTAAACTCACTTTCTAATACTCTTTCAAGTATGGATATAATCAAATGAAACTCTTGATCTTTTGTGTGTGAAAGAGATGATAGAAATGCAAATGAAAACTCATTTTCTCTCATAATATGTGAGATTTTTCTTTTGAAGATCATTTAGATATTTGAAATAGAAAAGCTCAAGAAATTGAGTAAGCGATAATAAGAAAAATCCAACCCAAAACTCTTTTATAACAAAAAAAACAACTCAAAATCAAGTGGGGGCAAGCGGTTTAAACACGTGGCCGGTCTGAAGACATGATGATCAGACGTCTGGACTAAAACAAAATAAATCCTCAACGGCTATAAACGGCTATATTTTTCAAAAAATCTTAACTACAGACATTTGAAGTTTAAATAGACAGATGTCTAGATAAGAAAAAAATTGAAAAGAATAAATCTTCAAACGTCTACCCCAATGAACTGCAGACGCCTGACATAGTGTCTCAAAATAACAGAGCGCAAGACCAAAATAAGCAGATGTATGAAGTACATATGACAGACGCCTGAAGTTGAAAAATGCCATTTTGAAAACCTTCATCAGACGTCTATCCATATGAACTGCAGATGTCTGTCTCTCATAAAAATGAGCCATTTGAAAACACAGAGAATCCAGATGTCTGAAGAAGCACTGGGCAGACGTCTGAAGCACAAAATGCATTAAAACTGATATATCTGACATTTGGTTTTTTTTATAAAAGCACAGCAAGACGACAGACTTCTGAAGCACACGGGGACAAACGTCTGAAGTGTAAAAACTCAGAAACTTGTGTTTTATGATGAAAATCAATTTTAAATCGAAAACCCAGATGTTCATACAATATAAAACGTTTGTGCAAGCGTGTGTGAGTGTTCAAGAGCTCTAATTGATATAAACTATATTCTATAGAGTACTTACAAGAATTCCTATATCGATGTCGTATTTCTTCGAAATCTTAAATCTTCAACACGAGCTTTTGAAACTTTGGCATTTCGCTTGAAGTTTGCGTTAGTCGATTGATCTTCAATTAGTTTCGACACTTGATACTTCAAACTCGAACACACCATTTCACTCACTTGCGTCTTGAAGTCGATATTTGATTTTCAAATGAACTTCGCTTTGACTTCGATCTTTGACGCTTCAAACTTGGACTTGGCTTCTAGCTTTTTGGTTATTCGTAACATGAACTTCTGAATCCCTTGAATTTTGGCTACTTAGCATCATGAAGCTTGAATATGCAAATTGAGAAGCTCTCGTCCAAATTCTCCAACCTTCATTAGATATATCCGTTTAAACTCGTTTTCCTCCATTATAGAGTTTCGTCTCGAGATATCCGATATCTTGAAATGCAATCTCAAATACCAAGCTCATCATATACAGTGTTATAAATATAATCATGTTAATAAACATAAGTATATGAACATTTACTCTTTTGATATCACAATCATGAATAGTATATCAATATCAAAATATAACTCAAACTCAAAACATAAGATATTGATATACTATATATATATATACATGGTATAAGAGAAGCAAAATATATATCACATGCATATATAAATTCATATTATAAATTACCAAAACAATAAATGAGAGTAATATATCGATATCAAGAATATAACACAAATATAGCATGAGATATTGATATATTACTCGGTATATACAAGATATAGGATAAGTAAGCTAAACATCAAGTGTATACGTGTTTAGTGTCGATAGGATAAAGCAAGATGAGTAAGTGACATCAAACGAACTATTCATATTTAAGCTATCATCAAAACCAAATAAAAGGATCATCGAAATCCATAAGTTGTCAATCTCCCCCTTTTTGATGATGGAAAAATATGAATAGGAAATAATATATCTATATCAAATAAAATCTAATATCCGATATCGATATACTGAAATTTGTATTATTCTTCCCCTTTTTGATATAATCAAAATGGGTATTTAGGGAAATTAGAACATTTGAACCACTCCTCTTAAACATATGCGTATACCTAAAGCGAATCAAACGTTTGAATCACTCCTTCTAAATGTATGCATAGGAGAACACTAGAAAATTGATACGAACACAACTAAAAAGCAAATTTTGCAAAAGAAGGTCAACTCATATCCAAGAACATGTATATAAAAGATATACAAAGAAAAACAAGCATACATGCACAAATATCTACATGAACAAAATATAAACAAGTTCTAATGACATGTGGATGCAAGCACGAGTAATCAATGATGTGCAAAATAAGGAGTGTACTCATGCAAGGTGTGTGTGTAACAAGAAATGATGTTCAAGTTAAAGCAAACATACACGAAATAGGGAATGGATACGAATAAGTAAAATGAGAATTTTGAAAACGAAACTTAATCCATATCCAAAAGCATGTAATGAAACAATACACAATGAAAAGTTCAAAAACATGCGCTAACTCATAAAAAGGAAAAACACGTTTTGAAACTTATGGGTTAGAATATATGTCGTACGAACCATAGGATATTAATGAAACACATAATCGTATTACGCATGTACAAAGTGTGTGTGTTTTTCTTTAAAAGTAAGGAATTTAAAAATGTGCACAACACAAGAATTGGAAAGTAAATACTATAAGTTAACTTCATAAGCGTGAGATTTACCTCCCCCAAACACTTGAATCTCCCAAGTGCGATAAGCAAGTCTAAACGATCGATTCATGAATCTTATCTCACAATCACTTGAATACCAAACCATTAGAGCTCAAAAGTAATATATGATGGAATACAAGTGATAGAATTTAATGATCTAACTCATGAATTGATCAAAGTATGCATATATAACCAAGATGATACTAATGGAAGGTTCAGATGTGCATCCTACTCGCATAATAATAAATACCAATTGAAAGAAATATAATACCAATTGGAAATAATTGAAAACCGTATGCGAGTGCAAGTATGAGTTACTTTGAAGTATTGACTCCCCGGTGAAGGATCTTTAATTCTTTCCGCAAGATTCGTTGTAATTAGCGAAATCCACAAGTGAGTCACCTAAAAGGATTGCAGAAATCATTTGGCCAGATGAGCTAAGAATTTAATACCAATGAATAATTCTACTCATGTAATAAGGTGTGTCTGCAACAAAGATAAACAAGTTTAAGTATAAACACACATTAAAAGCAAATGAGAGTGGTTTATGACAAGAAAACTAAAAAGATATGCAAATCTAAATCAAGTTTTCATACCAAGTTGTGCTCAAATTTAAAAGATAGCAAGTTTAAAGTAAATGAGCACAAGAAATTATATACGAGCAAGAGAATGATATCACTTGTAAATATCAATTGAAATATCTTATGAATAGCATCGCATACATGAACATAAGCATAAAAAGATATGCAAGTGCACACAAGTGCATCACTATAGGTATATAAAAATATCATACACAATTAAAATATCAACATTTAAGCACAAATGAATAGGTGATATTCTAAAAGAGTATACCAAGAAATGCATTACCCCACAAATTGATGAGCCACGCAAATTTTCCATTGAGTTGCTCTTGCTCATCATGATCCCGAATCTCTTAAGTCCTCAAATTGTCCGTATCTACAAAATAAGATACGGAAGAGGACTTCGGTATCTAAGTTTTCTTGGATCCAATTGGATTAACCTTTGGAACCCATCTAACATTGGCATGTGAAGATATATTCCTTTTCAAAGTACATGCAAATGCGAAGTATCCATGTGCATCACAAGAATAATAAGTGTGAGTGTGTGCATTCATGGATGATCTAGCTATGTCAATAGCATGAGATATGGCAAGTGAATGATGCGCATGCTTCTTGAAAGTTTTTCTCGAACTAAATCTATATAAGTATGCATGTGAATGAACATGAGATTTAGCTAAATGAGAAGCATGTCTGACACGTTTAGATGAAAAGGGTTTTTGAAACTTTGAAGATTTAAAAACAATTCCTCTTCGTTTTAAAACATTTTCCTTGCTAACTAAAGAATCAACATTTGAAAGCATAGCAAGGGGAGCAACGAAAATCTCATTTTCTTTCCGGAGAGAAGCGTTTTTTAAAACATGAGATTCTTGAAATGAAATAGTTGATTTCAAAAGATCAATTACTTTTAAAACTTGAAATCGAATCAACGTATTCTTTTCTCAAAATCTCACAAGTTAAAAGCAAGTTCTCATTTTCCTTTTTAAGAAACGAAAGATCACAAGTCAATGCAATTTGAGAATCAAGGGAAGATTTCAAAACATTAATATCGCATTTAAAAGCAGAAATCAAACAATAATTTTCTTTTCTTAAGTCATTTCAAGTGGAAACAAAATTACATTCTCTACTTTCAAAGTATCAAACGAAATACAATGAGAATCAAGTTTTGAAAGTAGCTCATTCTTCTCAATAACTAATTTATCACATAAAGCAAGTTGAGAATTATGAGCACAAGCTAAAGCGCTAAATTTGGAAATTAAACTTTTGTTTAACGTCTTAAAGGAATTACAATATGGAACTAAGTCACTTCTCTCATTTTCAAAAATAGAAATTCGTTTTTCAAGAATACCATTTTCAGATGCTAACGAAATAAAACCATCATGTAAGGTATTGAAAGCATCTAGTAATTGTTCATGCGTAAGTTTGCGGAAATTATATGAAAGATTACTTACAACGCAATGATCAAAACATCCCTTATCCGACTTCATAGAGTTGGATCGTCTCTTTTGATTCACTTTTAGTTGAGACGCATCCAAAGTCGCTATAGACGTCGTACTCTTAGCTTTCTCCATTTCCTAGCAAGCTATGTGCTTCCAGAGGTTTGCTCCAATGAGCACTAAATACCATGAGCCGTCTTGCAAGAGGAAAACTTGATAAAAATATCAACATCTAAAACACATTGTAAAACTTTTAAAGATTTGATGTTAGAAGCAAATAAATCTCTATTACGACTACTCCATTCTAATTTATCATAAAGAGAAATAGAATAAACGTCATTAACAATTTTCCAAAAAATTCTACTAAAAGAACCAAGATAAACATCCATTTTAATCTTCCAAATAAAAAACTTGTTACCATCAAAATAAAGAGGAATGTAAATTGATGGTTCATCATCATAAGAACAATTAGGAAGAAAAGAAGCCATGAATCATTCTAGGATGTAAGTCCTAACAAGAAGAGCACCAAGCTTTGATACCAATTGAAAGTATTCCTAGAGGGGGTGAATAGAAATATGCAACTAATATGTCCAAATTAAAAATTCTATCATTACATTTGCAAAGATAATACAATTGGATAGCTTAGCAAAAAATATACCAATATGATAAGTGACTAAACAAGCGACAATTGTGACAAACTAAATATATAGCAAGCAAGAGCAATATTAAGCAAGAGTAATGAGTATATAGAGACAGCATGCAATTTCTAAGCTAATGAGCAAATAAGAAGTAAGAAATTGCAAACGCAAACACGAGTCTTTTATAGTGGTTCGGGAGATCCCCTAGTCCACTTTTTTTAAGCGTATGGGCCTGTTCCACTAAACACGTCTTTCTCTTGAAGTCAAACATGTTGCCTGCAAGCAACACACAATCCTGCTTCCGGTAGAGACTACACCAAACACGTCTTCTCAAAAGATCACACATTGTTTGCCACTACGGACAACACTTCCATTACTAGCTCGTCGTTCTTCTCTCTACAAAGATGCTCTTCTCTTTTACAATGGCAATCTTGCACTCAAGATCCTAAATATAAAGAAAGAAAATATTACACTTGAAATACAATACTCTTGATAGATTTTCTCTCAAGCTCACTCCCTAATACTCTTTCAAGTATGGATATAATCAAATGAAGCTCTTGATCTTTTGTGTGTGAGAGAGATGATAGAAATGCAAATGAAAACTCTTTTTCTCTCACAAGATGTGGGATTTTTCTTTTGAATATCACTTTGATATTTTCAATAGAAAAGCTTAAGAAATTGAGTAAGTGATAACAACAAAAATCCAATCCAAAACCCTTTTATAACCCAAAGAAAAACAACTCAAAATCAAGTGGGGACAAGCAGTTTCAACACGCGGCATATGTCGGAAGACAAGATTGGAAGATGTTTGGCCTCAAACAAAATAAATCCCCAACGACTATAAACGGCTATATTTTTCAAAAAAATTTGGCTATATTTTACAAAAAATCTTATCTGCAGACGTCTGAAGTTCAAATAGGTAAATTTTTGGCAAAAATAAAGTTTCAGTCATCTACCCCGATGAAGTGCAGACGTCTGACATATATGGTCTCAAGATAACAGAGCGCAAGACCAAAATAAGCAGACGTCTGAAGTACATATGGCAGACGTCTAAAGTTGAAAAATGCTATTTTGAAAACCTTCATCAGACGTCTGTCCATATGAATTGTAGACGTCCGTCTTTCATACAAAATGGGTTATTTGAAAACACAGAGAGAATTCAGACATTTGAAGAAGCATTGGGTAGATATCTGAAGCATAAACGTATGAAAACTAATATATTTGACATTTGGGGGTTTTATAAAAGCACAATAAGACGACAGACGTCTGAAGCACATGGGAACAGACATTTAAAGTGTAAAAACTCAGAAACTTGTGTTTTATGATGAAAATCAATTTTAAATCGAAAACCCCGATGTTCATGCAATGTAAAACGTTTATGCAAGCGTATGTGAGTGTTCAAGAGCTCTAATTGATATAAACCATATTCTATAGAGTATTTACTAGGATTTCTATGTCGATGTTGCATTTCTTCGAAATCTTGAATTTTCGACACTTCGACACGAGCTCTTGAAACTTTGGTGCTTCACTTGAACTTTGCGTTGGTTGATTGATCTTCAATTAGCTTTGATACTTGACGCTTCAAACTCGAACACGCCATTCCACTCACTTGCGTCTTGAAGTCGATATTTGATCTTCAAATGAACTTCGTTTCGACTTCGATCTTTGACGCTTCAAACTTGGACTTGGCTTCTAGCTTCTTTGTTATTCGTAGCATGAACTCTTAAATCTCTTGAACCTTGGCTACTTAGCATCATGAAACTTAAATATGTAAATTGAGAAGCTCTCGTATCCTCCAACCTCTATTAAATATATCCGTTTAAGCTCGTTTTTCTCCATCCTCTATTATAGAGCTTCGTTTCGAGATATCCGATATCCTGAAATGCAATCTCAAAGACCAAGCTCATCATATACAGTATTATGAAATATAAGTAAGTTAATAAACACAAGTATATGAACATTCATTGTTTTGATATCACAATCATGAATAATATATCGATATCAAAATATAACTCAAACTCAAAGTATGAGATATTAGTATACTAAATATATATTTATATATATATATATATATATATACATGGTATAAGAGATGCAAGATATAGATCATATGTATATATAAATTCATATTGTGAATAATCAAAACAATGAATGAGAGTAATATATCGATATCAAGAATATAACACAAGTATAGTATGAAATATTAATATATTACTCGGTATATACAAGATATAGGATAAGAAAGCTAAATATCAAATGTATACGAGTTTAGTGTCGATAGGATAAAACAAGATGAGCAAGTGATACAAAATGAACTATTCATGTTTAAGCTATCATCAAAACCAAATAAAAGGATGTCAAAATCCATAGATTATCACTATGTGTGAGAGTCTTGAGACGGCTCAAGAGTGTCTTGAGACTGCTCAGAGCTGTCTTGAGACGGCTCAAAGTTATACCTGAAGTAGTATTAAATTCACTGTGTACATGAGACGACTCAAATTATGTTGAGACGGCTTATTCCCAATTTGAGACGGCTCCAGTTATGTTGAGATGGCTCAGGGAAAAGCCTGCAATACATGTAAATTACACTGTTTCTATGAGATGGCTCTCATTTGGCTTGAGCCGGCTCAAAACCTATTCTTTGATATTATCAGATATTTTAATTAGGGTTTTCAAGTTAATTTCAATACACGCAATAAACACGGGTTAAATGATTTAACACAAAGATGATAACCTTTAGAGTTAACAAAGCTTCACAATATAAAGATTGGTTGATATGTCGTGATTCCGATCTCGACATATCGTTAATTAGATTAGAAATTATACGCCAAACGATCTATATCCATAATACCATATTAAAACGTAGATTTCAAGCATATGATAACATTAACACTTACCACAATTCCACTACGTTCTAATGTATCAATTTAACCATATAAAAGTGATGTAATCAAGTTATAGTTTAAAGCAAGACTATCATCATATCGAGATTCAGATCTCGATATATCGTCACTTGGGTTTTAATAACAATAGATCAAAGAAAATTTCAATGCTACGATGCAATACAATAAAATACACTACGTTACAATAATAACACAACAAGATCCGATCTTGTCGCTGGCATGCAGCAAGTATTGAATATTTGCCTCGATCTCGTTTCTCATGATGATAATACGATCTCTCGATGGAATGGTTCGATCCGATGCAACAAGAACGAAAGCAACAAAACGATGGGGATGACGATCTCCTCAATACGGTTAAACGATGGGATGGCGATCTCTTCAATACGGGATGGCTCTTGGAGTTAGGGTTAGGGTTTCGACTGCTGAAATAAGAAGATGGAGGCTAGGGTTTTGTGTTGTGATCAGTATGTTAGAAATATGTATGCCCTAGAGACCATTATTGTATATTATAGTGGATGCTTGGACATATATATAGGGGACTTTCTTGCTCGACATGATAGTATGCTATCTGGTTGCTCTTTATCTTAATATGTACACTTGTTTTAGTTTACCATCTCATTGATACATATTGATAAAGCCCTTGGGATGTTGGCTTGACTACCAGGATTATGATGCAGATCATACTAGTGGGACTTGTGTAGTCCGCAAACACATCCCTTAACAGTTTCTAGTCGAGAGAGTATCGAGACAGGGCATCGATATTCCAGAGTAGACTAGTGTATATGTTTCTTGACCCTGTATGGGGTGATGGTTGATCCCATAACCATTAGTATTTGACATCAAAGATTGTACACAAGTGCTTATTAGAAAATGGGTACACCGAACAGGACTCGCCGACAATTTCTAGATGGTGCCATACCTATCGTCAGATAGCAGTTATCTGGTGATACTTGTACAAGTTAGTCTGTAGACCCGAGATCGTCATAGTGTCTTCTGTGGTTCCTACTATACTTTGATTTCCTCCCTACTACGGCTCAAAGGAGTCGTGCAAATAGGTGGATTTTAGGTACAGTCCTGAGTCACATGGAGGCAGTGAACGATAGGAGGGGTTTCGTCTCTTCCGGTATTGGGAGTTGATGTTGCGCTATGCTCGATTGGCTATAACAGCAAGTCCCTGGTTAGGGCTGATGGGATTTACTGGTAAGTGTTATCAATAGTTTCTTGAGAGGTTATAGGCCACGGCATGACTTATCAAGTTATTGGAGTCTGACGATTCCACCCCCAGACTCGATATGCGATATATCAAACGAAGAGACCGGATTGTATGGTAAGTGTTACTTATAAGCTCTACGGAAGTTTGGACAAGTTTGCTTGTTGATCTTTATTTGTTCAATACCTGGGTAGCCGTTACGTCCAGCTAGTACTGCTGACGGTTTGTGCGTAGTTGATGTGATCATTATCTACTGCTGGCTATTGACGAGTCTTTAGAGTCCTATATAGAGGTTTCCTAGCTCAAGTGAAACGAAGTAGGGCACGTATGGAGACATGCGCGAGAGCTTGATTGAATACGTGTATATGATACCGTATTCTAATCTAGCGATGTTTGATATCAGCCAGATTATATATGATATAACCGGATTATTGAATCAAGTGTTGATTCAATGATTTGATTAATATATATATGTGTTTATATATTTGATATTGGCCGGTTATATATGATATAACTGGATTATTGAATCAAGTGTTGATTTAATAACTAATATTGAATATTAGCCGGGTTATATATGATATAACCGGATTATTGAATAAAGTGTTGATTTAATAATTTGATATATATTTATATTATATATATATATATATATATATTAACTAATATTAAGCTCACATTAAGATTTTCTTCTCTTTATAATATATATATATATATATATATATATATATATATATCATGGTTGATAATACATAGAACATGGATGTATGAGAATCACACAAGAGTAAAAGATAAAAGATAAAAGGAATGATTTATATTTTTTAAGAAAAGAAAAGAAGAAAAGAATGAGTCATGACTTTGGATGCTTGGAGAAGTATTGAGAAGCCATGACTCATCTCTAATTCTTGTTTTATTTTTAGATATTTTATCATTCCTATATTATCTTATCTCTTAGCTCATGGTTTATATTCTCACACTCATCCAAGTTCATCTCCTTCTTTCTCTACTCACTAGATTTTCCTTGAGTTGAGAAAAGAAAAGAAAAAGAAAATATTTTAGTGAGCAAATCTCTTACTTTATCAACCTACACTAATGTAGCCCATTAGTTTAGGTTGTTAATTTCACGAATATCTTGATTAGTGAAGTGTGAGTTTTAGTGAGAGAGACTTCAAGATGGATCATCTTCGGCAACGAAGACAACAAGCAAGCTCGATCCTTCAAGTAGAGCCTTAAGAAGAGTTCTAACGACTTCAACTTGGAGGTTTAGAAGTGAAGGATCAGACTACAAAGATTGTAGTTTCCTATTACTTAGTTTAGAACATTACTTGATTAGTTAAAAACCCTAATTCTCTAGTTCAATTTTTGTTTAGTATGATTAGCACTCTAGATTTTTTAAAATTACATACTTGATACTCATATAAACATAGTAGAGATGCTAAGACATACTTTCACAGTATGCATGAGAGTTAAACAGGTTTATATAGGATAAGTCAATCAAACGGGCCGGATAGATTACAATATCAAGATCAATTAGAATTAAGAATAGAGATAAGATGAAAACATTAATTCCAAGAAACCATGCACATTATAATCGATATAACATCTTACCATGTCCCCACAATCAATAACAAGGTCCAAATAACACGATAACGAGTCAAGATTTGAGTCAGGAAACAATATTAGCCTCATAACGGGTTGAGACAGCTCAAATATAGTCTGAGCCGGCTCACAAGACAAACCAAGCAATCCATCAATCTCTGGATGTATGAGACGGCTCACAATAAACTTGAGCCGGCTCATGATGTCTCCAAGCCAAAACTCAGTACAATCAATATAATCAATCATTATTATTCTAGGTTGTTACATTATGCTACAAAAGTGATATACCTTGAGATATGAAGCTCCATGAATTTTCCTCGTCTCGTCGTCAAATGAGGCGTCAGAAAACCAAAAGTTTCGCCTATAACAGGCAGCCCCGAGTTCCCTGAAGGGAGTTTGCCTGAAAATTTAGACCTTGGATTTTTCGCAAGCGAAAGAAATGCAGCCCAGAAGAAGATTGTGATAAGAATGAGGATGAGCACTGCAGGCATTGCCGCCATTGCCATTGCCACTGAGCTAAGAACACAAACCTGCAAACTTTTCTGTAGCGATTTTTTACTGGCTACTTTTTTTGGTTGGTTTACAAAATAAAGATGACCACTAGCTAATTATAGGGGTCCTTGCCTTTTTATTTTTTTATTTTTATGAAAGTGACAAATAATAAGAAAATGACTACATGTGAGGCTGGATACAATAATATATACATGCATGTGATTCTCAAGAATCTATGTTTATTTCATGTGGGTCCTACGACGGTACAACCAATCAATAATGTGTTGGTTGCATGCTGTTGCATGTGCGCCTCAAGCTTAAACAGTTTAGTAGCTTGGAAATGTGGATGCATGTAACAATTGTGGTTGAATATCTTTATTTACTATATTTAATCAGAAATAAATTTGTGTTGGAAAAGAAAATAGAGATGCAAAAAATAAAAAAATTTCGTGTAACATTTGTTGCTGCAGCAAAAAGTAGCATCAAATCTTTTTTTGGTTAAATGCAAATTTTGTATATGCATTTGCATTTCCATAGCAAGTCCATTATTTGGTCGAAAATATTGGTGCAAAAGCAATAAGATTTGCAATTCAAAGTGTTTGGTGTGGCTTTATGGATATATGGCACATGGTATCGCAAGACCTAAGATTACGACAATCAGCAGCATATTGTTGCAAGAGAAAATTGGGGCCATTATGCTTGGAAACCCGAAAACTCAAAGTGGTGATGGGACCGAAAAAGTTAAAGCTTCAATTTCAAGCTGTGGAATTGGAGCAACAACAGTATTTTTTAATTGATTATCGAATCGGTTTTTTTTAAAGGGACACGGGAGTAAGTTTCCTCTTATATCATCGATAAAAATCAACACTTAATCAATTTTTCGACGATCGGGATCCATCTATTAATTTTCACCGTGTAAGATGTGGATACACCAAATTTAATGAGAATCCAACGTCTTTTTTACTGTTGACATATTGAGTGCAAAATTAACGGGTTTCCGATAGTATAACATTGTTAGTATTTTTACCTCACAAAGTCAACGGTGAAAGGGTGTTGGATCTGCTTCAAATTTGGTGTAACCACATCTTACGTGATGAAGAATTAAGTTGGTTGATTCTGATTTTCGAAAAAATTAGTGGAGTGTTGATGTTTATTGACGCCATAGGAGGATACTTGCTCATATGGCACATGAGAATCCGTTTTCCTCTTTTTATAATTATTTTAATCACACACATCATTTACTAAAACCAGTTTGGTTGCACCATTTTGCTGCATTTTCTTATATACCATTTACAACTTGATTTCCAGAAGCTTGACCAAATTGTTTCTAACGAAACATGGTCATATGAGTTTATCTCAACAAGTGTTACATGTAGCTCCAAATCCCATCAACCAACCATCTCGCATTTTGGTTGCTACAATGTTGCAACTTTGGAAACAATGAGTATAGCAATTATTATGGATGCCGACTAAAACTGGAACATGCCATCTAAGCAAATTTGCAATATATGTTAGCTTATTTTTTATGTTCTATCAAACACAGAAAATCTGTTTAGATTTGGAAATGCAATCACAAACGTTGAAGTTAACCAAACAAGAGATTTGAGATTTTCTATTTGTTACATATGTTGCAAACAACAACTTTTACATTTTTTTCCTGTTGCTAACCAAAAATCCCATGGTATACTGCAATGGAAAAAAAACATTGTTTATTTGATTTTTTTTGGGGGTGGATGGGTGGGTGGGGTGGGGACGGAGGCGGGTCTACCACAATCTATATAATTATGTTCTTCTCCGGTCAATTGCTACCATTCATCAACAAAACAATATTAAGTGAGTATTTTTATAGGGAAAAGTACTGTAGAACCATTTCCTACGCAATTTTTTACACAACAAAAACAAAACTAGTGGACCCCATCCATCCACGTTTTACCCTTTGTTTTACCGTTGTGCGTAGTAGATTTCGCAGAGACCCAAGCTCATTTCAATGATACAGATAATTTTATGTCTATACTAATTTAAATTCATTACCGAGAATCCGAATCCTTTATAGCTTAGCCAGTTGGCCTACTGATGGAGGTCATGATCTCACTCAGATGTTGTCCTCCGTCGATCTGGTAGCGAGCGGTTTTGAACGGTTGAGATTGAATATGAGAGTTATTGAGCGTGTGAATCTCAATGGATTGTGGGATGTTGTTAAGACCGAGCTATCTGCAAGGGAAGTCCTGGAATGAGAATCAACCGTAGGACCTTCCGACGATCAAGTTAGTACCGGGAAATTAGAGCAGCGTAGCGGCCTATTGGAATGAGTTCGAGTTACCTGAGTCGTCTGAAAGAGAGATTTATATAGTGGTCGTGTGGAGCGAGCCCGTGCGAGATCATCGCCGTCAGTTACGCCCATGCGTTATCCCCGCATTAATGGCGGGATAAGCCTATTAATGGGGGGACGCGCCAGCATGGGACGCGGAATGTGGGGTGGTGGATATCTCGCCTTGGTGAGATACGCGGAGCCGTTGCGGGGGCGTTTGGGCTCCGCGCTCTCGGTTGATTGGGGAAGCCGAGAAAGCTCGGCTTGTCAGATGGCTCGGAGACGAGCAGGGAGACCGAGAAAGCTCAGGCCTTGCAACAGCTCGGAGACGAGCAGGGAGGCCGTGGAAGCTCGGTTGTCGCATTGCTCGAAGGTGAGCTGATGACTGTTTGCTAGGTGAACATGGAAGGTACTCTGGGAGGTCTCCGAAAGGTTGGATGCATCCTCCGAGACGAAGTCCTGAGGAACGTCCCCAATACATTTTATTTATTCCACCTCCGTAGTCCCCGGGACACGTCATCCACCACGTGTCGTAATCTGAGGAATTCCTACTTGTGAGCATCATATTAGCCCCCTACTCTCGTTCCGACCTATTTATGGGTCGGGTCGAGAGTGACCTGCTAGGCTTTCTCTGCTCAGTTTGGTGTCGAGAATTCTTCGTTGTGAATTGTTCGGGAACGACATGGCGTTTGGCGGTTGCGTCGTTTCGATCTTTAAGTCCACGTGGCGTCTCACCGCACGCCTAAGTTTTTGCGTGTATCCCCGATGACGTCAGTGGATCGGTGAAATGATTGCGCTTTAAAGAGGGGGTGCCGTTTCACTCGATCGTCAGTTGGGCTATGGGCCACGTGTCCGACGTCGGTTGGCGGATGCGATAGGCTGTCTCTGACTCCTGTAATGAAGAGACGTCCCCAATGGTCGAACGCCACATGGAGCCTCGATCGGCACTAGGCGCGACGCTTCATTTTGGCGGGAATCGATCAGGGCCGTCGGATGCTCTCTTTGGGGTGTATAAATAGGAGGGGATCATTCTAGGGCCAATACTTTGCCTTAGTTCTTTTTCGTTGTTTGAAGATTGCTCGGCGCACCTCCGCTTAGATCGGATCTTCCGTTGAATTTTCCTCGGCGAGTCCATTTCTTTGAATTAGGTTAGATGTCCTCCTCCGAGGTGTCTGTATATGTAGTAGGGGTAGAGTCGGGTGATGAGGCTCCATTTGCGGGGGCCGAGTCCAGTGGGTCTTCTTCCTCTTCAGCTTCAGATAGTCGAGAGGGTTCTTCTTCTAATGCGTCTTCTGTGTCGGGCTCGACCCCTAGAGCCACGTCTGCCCTAGTTACTCGCCATCGGGCGGCGATAAGGGCTCCCAAGGTGTGCATCGGGAATGCCTGCGATGCGCCCTCCGTTTTGAATCGCATGGTCGAGCTTTTCGACATCCGGACTCGATTCCATGTTCCCTCTAACTATTCACTCCGTCTGGCCAGAGAGGGTGAGCGGGCAGACCAGGTGTGGGGTAAGGAGATTGCTCTGTATCTGGAAGCATTCCGGGCAGGAATGTGTCTGCCCTTCTCACCCGAGGTTTGTGCGGTGCTTCATTATTTCCATCTTGTCCCAGGCCAGCTAGTGCCAAATTCGTGGAGGATCCTCCTCGGGTTTTTGGTCCGGTTAAAATTTGATCGGATCCCCTTCAGTTTAACCCTCCTCTTATCTTTTCTTTGTTATAAAAATCACCCCGACACTAGTAAGGAAGAGCCGAGCTAGGTGTACTTTTCGTTTAAAAAATGTAAGGGTGGGACGGCCGGGTCGGGGGTAGTGGTCGCCCCTTCTTCTATCCATGAATGGAAGGAGAAGCACGTCTTCGTCGGGCCACTGGAGGGCAAAGATTGGCCTGTGCCCACACATTGGTACAAGGCCGACTGCTCAAGGGTGAAGCAGTCGACCTCCCCCGAGGTGAAGGTGGTGTCCCAGTGGGAACCGATCCAGCGGGCTGATGTCCTGCTTTTGAGCAAGTTCTAAGCTGGGCTGGGCTCAGTCCTGCGCGTTTTTTTAGATAAGTTAGGGTTTTTGACGATCTGCTTAGACTTTGCTAAATTTTCTTTACCGTTTCAACTTCGATGATCTTTTCTCCTGTGTGTTCTTTTTTGCAGAGCCCATGGACCGATCAAAAATCATGGCTGCCATGGCCGCTAAGGCCCAAGGAAGAAAGACCGGTAGCGCAAGCTCGTCTCGACCCGGTCCAAGTGCAGCCTCGAGGAAAACTCCTCCGGCCAAGCCTTCCGCAACACCCCAGTCCCGGAGGAGCACCGTGGTGGGGTGGTGGTGGTGGTGGTCAGAAGCACGTGCGAGACCCGGCGCCCCGGGCAAGGGAGGAGGAGTCTCCCCCTGCCGATGAAGCTTGTTAGTGTATATGCCCTAGAGGCCATTACTGTATCATACTAGTTTGTATATTACTTGATGGAAGCTTGGGATATTCATAGTTGTATATACAATCTTGCTCGAAATGGTAGTATGCTACTTGGTTTGTCTCTTCTTTAATATGTGCATGTGTTTCTTTTAGCATATTGCTGATATACATATTAGTAGAGCCTTTAGGATTTTTGCTTGATTACCAGCGTTGTGATGGCGCTCACACTCGTGGGAGCTGGGTGATCTATAAGCACATCCTTATACAGGTCCCTAGTCGTTGGACTATCGAGACAGGGCATCGATACTCCGGAGTAGACTAGCGTATGCGCTTCTCATCCCAGCGTGGGAGATGGTCTGTCCCACAGCCGTCAGTACGTCGTACTTGAGGTAGTATGCGGGTGCTCTTTAGGTTACGAGTACACTGGACAGGACTCGTCGGGGACTGTTGGTTGGTATTATACCTATCGTCAGTTATCAGTTCCCAGGTGATATGAGTACAGCTTAGTCCGCTGACTTGACACTATCACTTCGCCTCGAGTGTGTTCCCACTGCACTTTGATTGCTGCCCTACCATGGCTCAAAGGAGTCGTGCAAACAGGTAGTTTTTGGGTGCAGTCCCGAAGCACTTGGAGGCAGTGACGGTTAGACAGGATTCGTCTCTCCCGGTATTGGGGGTTGACATCGCGCTGTGTCCAGGAGAGCCATTACACGAGTAGTCCCTGGCCAGGGCAAGCGATATATACTGGTAGGTTTTCAGTGTTATCTCAGGGTGTTCTGGGCTACACTCCGACACGACTTGTACCGCTATTAGGGGACTGACGTTCACCGCCCCCCTAGGCCCGCCATGCGATGTATCAGACGAACAGACCGGACTGTACGGAGATTGTCACATACAGGCTGTAGGGTTCCTAGGCACCCTAAGGAGGTCTCACAAGGCATCGATCATGCCAATTTCAAAAAATCTAGGTGCCGGGAAACCCTAAACTACGGATCGTTGGCTAGATGTCTAGGCGAAAAACAAACTAGTTAACATTTAACTATGAGAATACGGATATACAACCTTTGTAGATCTGGTGCTCCACCTCCACGGCTCCGCAATGAAGTCTCCTCGCTGTCCAAGACCGATTCCGGGCTCTAGCATCGGCTTCATCGGAGAATGGACGGGCTAGGTCATCGACGACGTGCCGAAGATGATCTACGTCGAAACATCACTAGATCAAGCTCCAACTTCACCAAGTCAAGAAACTTGTGAAGAAAACACACTCTACTACTTGGCAAGAGGTAGAGGATGAAGAAATAGGAGTTGGGTTCACTTTAGAATTGGATTTCTCACTTGTTTCATCAATCCACCATTGATGAAGAAAAGCTTCTTCATGTGAAGAAGAAGAAGAAGATGAAGATAATATTATGATACTTATCATAATTTTAACCAAAGTTAGGTGTAGAGAATAGACCATAGTTAGAGTCAATGGTTAGGTTTAGGAAAAGAACAAGAATGGTTAAGCTTTCAACACTTCAAGAAGTTTCCACAAAATAACAAAATAAGCCACCATTCCTTTTAATTTCCATAATGAATAAATAATCAAATAAATAAATAAGAAATTTAAACACAACCCTAACCATTTACTTAACCAAGGTTTAAACTAAACATACACCTAAACAAGCATGTATCATCAAACATGATATAAACAAATGCACAAAAGTATATCACATATACAATGTGCATATCAAGTGAGAAAATCCATTTAAAGTGAACCAATACTAGTTAATGCAAAGTAATATATCAAATATATAATTATACATTAAATCATTAAATCAACACTTGATTTAACGACCCGGTCATATCGCATATAACCGACTAGTATACAATGTATCGACTTATCGAATCAATACTTGATTCGATAACTAGGTTATATCGCATACAACCAATCGATACATTCATCGCGAGAATGAAATACGGTATCACATACACTCATTATTCTCGGTCCCGCACATATCTCATATACGCTCCTATTTCGTTTCGCTTGAGCCAGGAAACCTCTGTGTAGGACTCTAAAGACTCGTCAATACGCCGGCAGCAGATGATGATCATATCAAGCACCCACAAGCCGCAAGCGGTCTGCTAAACGTAACGGCCACCCGGGTATTGAGCGATCTGAAGATCAACGAGCAAGCCCGCTCACACTCCAGTGAATCCAACCAGTAACACTACCGTACAGTCCGGTCTGATCGTCTGATATGTCGCATATCTCGCCTAGGGGTGGTAAACGTCAGACCCCAATAGCTCGATAAGTCGTGTCGATATGAGGTCTATAACTGTTCGAGAAACTACTGGTAACACTTACCAGTAAATCTCAGCAACCCTGGCCAGGGATTTCCTGTTATAGCCAATCGAACACAGCGCAACATCAACCCCCTATACCGGGAGAGACGAATCCCCTCCTATCGCTCATTGCCTCCATGTGACTCGGGACTGTACCCAAAAACCACCGTTTTGCATGCCCTCTTGGACGTGGTAAGATGGAAATCAAAGCACAGTGGGAACCACACAAGACTCTATGACAATCTCGGGTCAACAGACTACTCTGTACCAGTGTCACCAGAGAACTGCCATCTGACGTGAGGTATAATACCATCTGGGAGTTCTCGGTGAGTCCGTCCAGTGTACCCAGTCTCCACTGAGCACCCGTATATCATCTCCGATGTCAAACACCAATGGATATGGGATCATCCATCGTCCATCTGTATGGGTCGAGAAGGTATACGCTAGTCTACTCTGGTATATCGATGCCCCGTCTCGATACACCCACGCCTAGGGACTTTGAAGGATGTACTTATGGACTACCATGTCCCCACTAGTATGATCCGCATCATAGTCCAGGTAGTCAAGTACAGATCCTAAGGGCTTTACAACATGTAACAGAGAGACAATCAGCATATACATTAAGGAAAAGGGTAACCAGATAGCATACTATCATGTCGAGCAAGAAAGTCCTTCCTATATATGTCCCAGCATCCACTACAATATACATCCAATGTACAGTAATGGCCTCTAGGGCATACATATAACTAACAATCTCCCACTTGCACTAGGGCCATCTGTAGCAGTGGTTGTAGTATATCATACTCAACCATCCCATAAAAGTCTCTCTCTGGGAACAGGCCTTTGTGAGTGGATCCGCTGTGTTGTCCTCTGATTCTACTCTCCAAACCTCGATCACCCTGGAGATCAACCATCTCCATGATCAGGCGATACTGCCTTAGAATATGTCTGGATCACTGATGGGACCTGCGTTCCTTGGCATAAGCCACAACTCCATTGTCTCACAATGGTAGGAACGTAGTTCATCTCATGAACCAATATACACCCAAACATCCTCCTTGGTAGCATCTTAAGTAGCGATGTATCCTGCCTTTATCGTCTAGTATGTCACGGTATCTAGCTTGGAACTCTTCCAACATACCGTCCCTTTACTGAGGGTAAAGACAATGCCTGCGACTGACATTCAGTCGTCTTTATCACCCTGGAACCCTTCCAGTGATTCTCCCCAGGATCGATTGATACCATCTCACTACAACTAGTGAGAATCCTAACATCCAATTAGATCTATCTCATAGATCCAAACCCAGGATTTAGGAGGTATCACTTTGATCCTTTATGGAGAATCATTGTGATAAGCGGAGATTGACCGAGCGTAGCATAGGAAACTCCTTCCCTATCATGAGTATGTTATCCACGTACTCTACGAGGATCATCACCATACTCCCTACTACCTTTTTGTATATACAAGGTTTATCTACCATTTTGATGATGTCAAACTCTTTGACTAATCCATCAAAACAGATGTTCCAACTCCGCGATGCCTGCTTTATCACATAAAACATCTTGCACACGTTTCCGCTGCTCCCACTGTCTACGAAGCCCTCTGGCTGTGTACTTATAGACGTTCTCTTCTAAAACATCATTTAGAAAAGCTGTCAAGACACCCAACCACCAGATATCGTAGTCATGGTATGTAGCCGTGGCAAGTAGGGTCTGGATGGACTTAAGCATAGTCACTTGAAAAGGTTTCATCATAATTCACGCCTGGTCGATGACGAAAAGCTTTAACAAGTCTAGCTTTGAAAGTCTCAACTTTTCCATCTACACCAAGTAATCTTCTCAAGATATACTTGCTCCTGATGGGGATTTAACCCTTCAGATATTGCAACCAAAGTCCATACTTTGTTGGTGTACATGGATTCCATCTCAGATCGCTAAACATCCAGCCATTCTTACAGAGTCTTACTCTCGATGGCCAGCTCGAAGCTAGTTGGGTCATCATCTCATGATGCAATCTTCGCTCCCACTGTCATAGAGAAACCGAAGTATCTCTCAGGTGGGTGAGGAACCCTACTAGATCGGCGAAGAGGTTGAGGTTCGTTGGTAACTAATGAATCCTTTGGTTCTTTCAAATCATCAGCTGCAGTTTGTATAGCTGGAACCTTTCCAGTTCTACATAACTGACCTTGCCTCGAGCTTGTCCGGATTTTGCTTTTCAGACATAGCCCGGACAACCCCAAATCTTAACTAGCTTAAGACATGGGCTCTTCCCTTTCCATATCACATATGAAATGGTAGGCAACTAATTTGATTCGAACCCTATTCAATAGGTATGCAGCTTCTCAAGTGCATAACTCCCAAAAAGGAAATAGGTAACTCAGTAGTACTCATCATAAAGCACACCTTATCATATAGGGTGTTATTGCTCCGTCCCGATACACCATCGTGCTATGGTGTATACAGAGGAGTAATGCTGAGAGAGAATCTCATTCGCCTTTAGAATAGTCCAGTATTTCCGTGCTCAAGTATTCTCCTCCTTGATCACATCAAAGGACATAATACTTATACCCTTATTGGTTCTCTACTTCTAACTTATATTCTGTGAATATCTCAAAAGGTTCGGACTTATGTTTCAACAGGAACGTATGTCTGAATCTTGAGAGATTATCAGAGAATGTAATGAAGTAAAAGAACCGGTCTTGGCATGTGTAGACAGGGGACCTACATACATCAACATGTATCATCCCAAGAGTTCACTAACTCTTTCTCTGTTTCCAATAAACGGAGCTATGGTCATCTTATCTTTGTGACATGACTGGCGAGTTTCACAAGATGTAAATTCAAACTGATTTAAATATACATCTATATGTAACTCTAGCCAGTCGGGTCGCATTGATCTGACCTAGTCTACAATACCTCAAGAAGGATTCGTTCATTTCTGAACTCTTCCTCTTGTGTGTGTTCCGTATACTAAGAACTGTAGTTTGATTTAGAACATCAATGCTTTTAGATAACGTGCCTGAACCGATCAACTTTTGATATAGGAAATGTTCAAAACATTATCCAACAATACAAAATTTTATCATTTCTTTACTGATAAAGAGACCGATATGATTTTGTATATCAGGTTCGGTATCTAATAACATTCGTTCAGAATCAATGTATTTGTAATACAGGGTGACAGTGACCAACAGACTTGGCTGCAACACTTGCCCCGTTTTCTGCCTCATGAAACTTATCACCCGTTCTCAGTTCTCTACCTTTCTGTAGCCCTATGTAACATATTATATATCTGGGATCCTGATCTGGTATCACATACCCAGGACGTAAAGGATACTGAGAAACAGTTCTGTGTAATGAACACACCCGAAGATGATGCATCAGCATGCACTCTCTTCGTTTGGGCGGCACGGGAATTCTGGTAATCCCCAATTTCCTGCTCTGTCTTATAACATTTATAAGTTGGAGCGGGACCAACGTTCCCCAGCTCAGTATAACAAGCGGGTTCGGTCAATATTCCGTATTATTATCTTGATTAAGGCGTGACATGGTCGCTACCAGGAGAGAGAGAGAAGAAAACACTCAGCGTGCGCTCTTGCAAGAATAGATTGGTTATTATTTTATCTAATCAGGATGGCTCCCACTGCTTTTTCTAAAATCGTGGATTTTTCCAAATTAAAAATATGCAGAAAACTCAGCAGGGAATTCTAAGAATTACGGCGGAATTTTTTTTTCATGAACAGTGATTTTGGCGGCGGAACCGCGGCATAAGCCTAGCTTATGCGGCGTTTCCGCGGCCGCGGCGGATGTATGACGTCAGCCCTAACATGTTACACAGTAATTCATTGTTTCAGCTTCTGAGTTCTCTGGGTATTTTTAAAATTTATTCAAGAGTTGAATTTTCTGGAGTTGTTTTGGGGATTCGGTGTTTCGATCGGAGTATCAAATTTTGTCTGTATGGCTTTCCGGATAAATTTTAGAATATGTTAAAAAGTTCGACCGGATATAAATACCCAACTTTTCCCCTGTCGGGAAATTTCCAAGTGTTGGATCTTTCCGTAGTTTAACGACGTTCTAAGTAGTGCAAGTAACGCAATGGACCCTCTAGAAGACAACAAACCTTAACTCGATTATGTGACCGTCTTGAACTGCCCTTTGAACCTTCGGGTTTGGGGCAGTACGGCGTGCCACATGTGAGGCGTTGGCTTGACCCTTCTACGGCTGGACCGTTAGTACTGAGGCACGAACTGAATGTTGTTAGACTCATATTTCATGTGTTGATCTGTATCGGGAAAACTTGGGTGTTCGATTGTTCGATCGGAAAGTTTAACATTTTCTATTTTATTCTGAATGTGATACAATAATTGGAATTCACAAGCAGTTATGAGATAACTGAATGAATGTTATAAACATAGCAATTTAGTCTCACTTGATCGGTTGCCACGGAATTTTGATGCGATTAAAAGTCCGTCGCAATCACGTAGCGTACGCGGATATTCGCCGGACAAACTTAATAGACAGCTACATCCCATAGCCCTGACCAAGTGACTGTAGGAGAACCCCGTCGCCGAAAGCATCCGTCCGGGTGCTCGCGGTAGCGGTGTTCCGCCTTGGTGCACTTCGTCGACGGTATCTGGGGTGCGGCCGCCTACTAAAGTTTGCGACGAGCATTCGATCAGGACGTCGGGAATCTTGTTGAATTACCCGTTCGTTCGGACTTCAAACTCCGTCTAGACTTCGCCTAAGGCTCTAGCTAGTCTCTGATACCACTGTAGGGTTCCTAGGCACCCTAAGGAGGTCTCACAAGGCATCGATCATGCCAATTTCAAAAAATCTAGGTGCCGGGAAACCCTAAACTACGGATCGTTGGCTAGATGTCTAGGCGAAAAACAAACTAGTTAACACTTAACTATGAGAATACGGATATACAACCTTTGTAGATCCGGTGCTCCACCTCCACGGCTCCGCAATGAAGTCTCCTCGCTGTCCAAGACGGATTCCGGGCTCTAGAGTCGGCTTCATCGGAGAATGGACGGGCTAGGTCATCGACGACGTGCCGAAGATGATCTACGTCGAAGCATCACTAGATCAAGCTCCAACTTCACCAAGTCAAGAAACTTATGAAGAAAACACACTCTACTACTTGGCAAGAGGTAGAGGATGAAGAAATAGGAGTTGGGTTTACTTTAGAATTGGATTTCTCACTTGTTTCATCAATCCACCATTGATGAAGAAAAGCTTCTTCATGTGAAGAAGAAGAAGAAGATGAAGATAATATTATGATACTTATCATAATTTTAACCAAAGTTAGGTGTAGAGAATAGACCATGGTTAGAGTCAATGGTTAGGTTTAGGAAAAGAACAAGAATGGTTAAGCTTTCAACACTTCAAGAAGTTTCCACAAAATAACAAAATAAGCCACCATTCCTTTTAATTTCCATAATGAATAAATAATCAAATAAATAAATAAGAAATTTAAACACAACCCTAACCATTTACTTAACCAAGGTTTAAACTAAACATACACCTAAACAAGCATGTATCATCAAACATGATACAAACAAATGCACAAAAGTATATCACATATACAATGTGCATATCAAGTGAGAAAATCCATTTAAAGTGAACCAATACTAGTTAATGCAAAGTAATATATCAAATATATAATTATACATTAAATCAATAAATCAACACTTGATTTAACGACCCGGTCATATCGCATATAACCGACTAGTATACAATGTATCGACTTATCGAATCAATACTTGATTCGATAACTAGGTTATATCGCATACAACCAATCGATACATTCATCGCGAGAATGAAATACGGTATCACATACACGCATTATTCTCGGTCCCGCACATATCTCATATGCGCTCCTATTTCGTTTCGCTTGAGCCAGGAAACCTCTGTGTAGGACTCTAAAGACTCGTCAATACGCCGGCAGCAGATGATGATCATATCAAGCACCCACAAGCCGCAAGCGGTCTGCTAAACGTAACGGCCACCCGGGTATTGAGCGATCTGAAGATCGACGAGCAAGCCCGCTCACACTCCAGTGAATCCAACCAGTAACACTACCGTACAGTCCGGTCTGATCGTCTGATATGTCGCATATCTCGCCTAGGGGTGGTAAACGTCAGACCCCAATAGCTCGATAAGTCGTGTCGATATGAGGTCTATAACTGTTCGAGAAACTACTGGTAACACTTACCAGTAAATCTCAGCAACCCTGGCCAGGGATTTCCTGTTATAGCCAATCGAACACAGCGCAACATCAACCCCCTATACCGGGAGAGACGAATCCCCTCCTATCGCTCATTGCCTCCATGTGACTCGGGACTGTACCCAAAAACCACCGTTTTGCACGCCCTCTTGGACGTGGTAAGATGGAAATCAAAGCACAGTGGGAACCACACAAGACTCTATGACGATCTCGGGTCAACAGACTACTCTGTACCAGTGTCACCAGAGAACTGCCATCTGACGTGAGGTATAATACCATCTGGGAGTTCTCGACGAGTCCGTCCAGTGTACCCAGTCTCCACTGAGCACCCGTATATCATCTCCGATGTCAAACACCAATGGATATGGGATCATCCATCGCCCATCTGTATGGGTCGAGAAGGTATACGCTAGTCTACTCTGGTATATCGATGCCCCGTCTCGATACACCCACGCCTAGGGACTTTGAAGGATGTACTTATGGACTACCATGTCCCCACTAGTATGATCCGCATCATAGTCCAGGTAGTCAAGTACAGATCCTAAGGGCTTTACAACATGTAACAGAGAGACAATCAGCATACACGTTAAGGAAAAGGGTAACCAGATAGCATACTATCATGTCGAGCAAGAAAGTCCTTCCTATATATGTCCCAGCATCCACTACAATATACATCCAATGTACAGTAATGGCCTCTAGGGCATACATATAACTAACACAGGCTCAGTAGGAGTTCGGATGGGGTTCACCTCGTCAGTCTTCTTATCGACATCTACCTGGGGACCGTTACGTACAGCTAGTGCCGCTTGTGGTCTGTGGTTAAACCCACTGCCAGCGTAGTGTCGAGTCTTTAGAGTCCCACACAGAGAGCTATTCGCCTTTAGGCAAAATGAGTAGAGGTCGCATGGTTTTGCGACAGGGTTCGTTCACATTCGCGCACTTGTGAACGTTTGCTGTCCGGACAGCTTATACTAGCGGGCTTTGGTTTAAGCCGGATCCTAGTATATGATTTGGGATTGGTTTTTCTCATTGTATTCGTGTTCCTCGGATCACGAATACGGGTGCGTATGCACAGTTGCTTGAGACAGAGGGAGAGGACTTTGATTAGGGTTAATGACTATTGTCATTTGTATTAACCCTAATGATTATGTGTGTATTATTGTTAATTGATATTAGTTTAATAATTGTGCATGGTTATGGTTGTTGACCATTTGACCCACCTTGACTTGTTGACCTAGGTTGACACTTTGACCATCATCATTTCTTTTGGAAGATACTTTTTGATCCTTGCAAATTGAAATGATAATGGTTATGTCATGATTAACCATGATAATTATCTATCTAATTATTTAATTAAAATAATATACACATATTAGTGAGAATGGTTCATATTATTCTCATTCTATCATATCTTTTCTCTCTCTTGTTCTTCCTCTCCCTCAAGCTCTCTCCCTCTCATGTGTTGAGAAACACTTGAGCTTGAGAAAAACCCTCTCTTGATCATCTTTACTCTCATCTAGGGTTCAAGGACTAGCACTTCTTGCTCCCTAGTTACTTCTAGCTTGGAGTTGAAGCCAAAGGTTGAGGCTTTCGGGTGGATCTTTCTTCGACGTGAGAAGACGACCAAGGTGACCTCCTTCCACCACTCCAAGGAGCAAGGAGAGAAGGACTTAAAGCCCAAGGTATAACCTTTCTAGCATTTAGCTAGTTACTAGTTAGCTTTAGCAAGTTTTTGTTTAGCAAAGATCCTTCTAGCTCTAATCCATGTTGCCTAAGCTCATAAAAATCCGATTTTTATTCCGTTTTTCGCCTCCCCGCAAGCACCGGGATGGGCAACGTGGACTTACAGTGGTATCAGAGCCTAACTAAATATAAACTAGCTAGGTAGTGAAGTGTGTCGAAGTTCGAAACGGAAAAATCGAAAAACCAAAATATCAAAACCCTAGTTTTCTGTTAAAATTTTTCTGGTCAAAACAAAATTTGTTTTACTCCAAAAATCGTCTCAGGGTTTTTTAAAGATAGCCACCAAAAACGATCAAGTGAATCGACCAACGTGCCGCGGTTCCGCGGCAATAGCAAGCTATTGCCGCGCAACCGCGGCCGTCTTGGCTCTTCACTTGGTCGAGTTTGGTGCAGTGTATCTCTGGCTTGGTTTTAGGATTTTTGAGATAGTTTATATGTGCCCAGATTTTCCAGAATAGAAATTTATTTTTGGGGGCCTATAAATCCGTATTTTTTTCGAACTTCAATACACTTTGACTATAAGGGTTATATCTGTGATGTTTGAATGTATTTAACGTCGGCTAATCGCTATATGTCGATTAGTCGGGGTTATACATATCTGTGATCTGTGATTGATACTGGTTTGTGTATATGAATGGGTTGGATTGTCGCGGATGAATAGCCGGGGTGGATGTGAGATGAGAGTTGCTTTTTCTTTCATTCATTGTAATATGTAAATTGATGTAATATTATTATTTGTTTGGCCGCACAACCGGGTCGGGGTTGTAGCCGTCATTGTATAATTCTTTTTACTGTTTTTGCTCCTAGGATAGACCCATGGAGGGGGTGCAAAAACTACCGGGTATCTCGAAGTGCCGAGTGGCCTACTCACGGTGGTGAGGGAGGTTGCTTCGCTTCGGGTACTTGGCGGGTAGTTTGCCGCACCCGTAGGGGTCTTGGGTGGGGTATTGGCTATTCACCGCGACCGTGTAATCCGCTTTTCGTTGCAGGCTCGAACGGATTGCGGATTCCTAGTATATCCAATGTATTCATCTGTGATCTGTAATGTCTATCATTGCTATATATTTATATATGATAACTATTTAGACGTTGCTTATGTTTTACAGCCGCGCTAGCCCAGCCCCCGCTCTGTCGTTAGTTAAGTAACCTAACGGGTGATGACGGGGCCCCGTGGCGAATGCGAATGGCATAAGCGTACGTCATATTTTGGTTGTTTTCTGCAATGGTAGGATTAAATGATGGGACGCATTAAAAGAACTAATGCAAGAAAATAAACCAAGTAAAAGTCGATTGGAACACTTTGAAAACCACTCGGTTCTTTTCAAAACTAAACTTTTAAACGCGGAGCTTGAACCACTCTTTTTAAAAGCTATCTCGTTCCATCGATTAGATCAAGTTCACTACGTTCACGGTTTCGCCAAAACCATTTGTAGCCCTCCGTCATTCCACATGAATGGTCAAAAAGTATTCAAGCTATGTATTTTGGCCAAAGTCAAGGCATAGTGATTGGTAGCTATTGGGTATTCATGTGCAGCATAGATAGATGCGTTGGTTTGGGACAGTCGTGCTGCCATTTTGGCCAAAGTCAAGGGTAGGTACGGGTGGGTCCAAATTAACCAGGAGAATGACGGGTAGAACTTGACATGTGACTTATGATATTTTGGCCAAAGTCAAGGTCATAAGAGCATGGGGAAAAAATCCACATCGGGAGTTTCATAAGTACTGAAACTTGCTAGCGTTGCATACCATTTGGAGTGTGATGATTCTGGTAGGATTCCTTCGGTTTTATCACGCGATGATATTTGGATCCCGATCCTACTGTGAGTATATGCTACTCCTCGGGAAAACTCTCACTTAACGATCAATGCTATAAACTTAGTAGGTGTCTAGAAAGGTGTTAGCGGGGCTACGCCCACAGGGAAAAGAGGTTACTTAATTAAGGAACTTCGCGAAAGCGTTGGAAAACCTCCCTCGAAGTACCGACACTGGCCTGGCTGAACGGTTAAGCAAGTATTGTACGGTGAGATTGATCCTGACTAATCCTTTCTTTACGGTTTGAGAAAGGATTCGAGAGACAGTGGGAGCCATCCAGTTTAGACAAACTAAAAACCACTCTAAACTTGCAAGAGCATCATGCTAAAGTGTTTCTTTTCTCTCTCCTAATTACAGCGACCATTCAACATGACCGGACTTAAGTTATTACTAGATAAAAACATATTGACAGGGCCGAACTACAAAGATTGGCTCAGGAATGTCAAGATGGCAATCACTTATGACAAGTTAGGGTATGTCCTTACCACCAAAGCTCCCCCTGTCCCAGGTCCCAAAACCAGTGTCGTAGATAGGGAAATCTACAAGACCTGGGAAATAGATTGCGCGAAGGCCAGATGCCTCGTACTAGCCTCGATGGACAACGAACATCAGAGGAGGCACGAGAATATGGACCTAGAGTCCATATTTCTTCATACAAAAGAACTGTATGGAGAGCAGTCTCGTATCGCCAGATACGAAGTGTCGAAGAAGTTGTTTTCGGCAAGGTTGGCCGTCGGATCATCGGTAGCGGAACACGTGCTTAAGATGATTGGCTACATAGAGGAGCTCGCGGACCTTGGGACCACGTTGGAGAATGAACTCTATACTGATTTGATTCTCCAGTCCCTTCCTTCCACTTACGCCCAGTTTATTCTTAACTTCAACATGCAAGGAAAGGAGGTTGAACTTTCCGAGCTTCTGAACATGTTGAGGAGTGCTGAGGGCACCCTACAGAAGGGTAGGGAGACATCCACTTTGTTTGTAGGAGGATCTTCCTCTTCTAGGTCCAGGGCGAAAGCCAAGGGCAAGAAGAAGAAAGCCCTCGCCAAACCAAGAGGCTGGTGTCGGTAAAGTGGATACGAAGGGAAAAGGAAAAGCAACAAAGGTAGCGGGAAAGCTGGTGGGGAAGGAAGAATGCTTCTATTGTCACAAAAGTGGTCACTGGAAACAGGATTGCAAGGCTTGGAAAGCCAGAACACAGGATTTGAAGCGAGTTGCAGCTTCAGCTTCAGGTGTGTATGTTATTGAAAACTGTCTATCAATAAACTCTACGTCCTGGGTATTGGATACCGGATCAGGATCTCATATCTGTAATTCTTTGCAGGCGTTGAGAAAGCGTAGAGTTTTGAAGGCAGGTGACATGACCCTCAGAGTTGCAAACGGTGCTAGCGTAGATGCTGAGGCCGTGGGGGACTATCACCTGGGATTGTCGGATGGACATTTTTTGGTTTTGCGTAGTTGTTATTATGTACCAAATGCAACATGTAATATCATTTCTGTATCTTTATTATCTAAAGAAGGTTATGAATTTGCATTTGTAAGTAATGTAGTGAACATTCACCTTAATCAAGTTTTGATTGGGTCAGGTATATTGAACAACGGTATATACGTATTAAACCAGCCACAGATTTTCAATGTCCAGAATACACACAAAAGAAAGTCTCCAGAAATCGATAAAACTTTCTTATGGCATTGTAGACTGGGTCACATCAATGAGAGAAGGTTGACTAAGTTACATGCAGAAGGATATTTGGATTCGTTCGAATATCAATCGTATGCAACTTGTCAATCCTGTCTCAAGGGAAAGATGACAAAGACTCCGTTCACTGGACACGGAGTAAGAGCGAGCGAGCTCTTGGGACTCGTACACAGCGACGTGTGCGGTCCAATGTCTACACATGCGCGAAGCGGTTATTCTTACTTCATTACTTTTACGGATGACTTTTCAAGATACGGTTATGTCTTCTTAATGAAACATAAATCCGAGGCTTTTGAAAAATTCCAGGAATATAAGAATGAAGTAGAAAAACAAACAGGCAAAAGTATCAAGGCACTGAGATCTGATCGAGGTGGTGAATACTTGAGTGCCGAGTTCCTGGGTTACTTAAAAGAGAATGGAATTCTCTCTTAGCTTACTCCTCCATACACTCCGCAACATAACGGTGTATCGGAGAGACGGAACCGAACCCTATTGGATATGGTACGGTCCATGATGAGTACTGCTGAGTTGCCGCGATCGTTCTGGGGATATGCGCTAGAATCAGCTGCATACCTTTTGAACCGAGTTCCAACTAAGACTGTGCCTACTACACCATATCAGATGTGGTGTGGGAAGAGACCCTATCTTAATCACATTAAGACATGGGGATGTCCAGCTTTTGTAAAAAAGCAGCATGCGGACAAGCTCGAGGCACGCTCAGTACAGTGCAAGTTTGTGGGATATCCAAAGAGTTCTAAGGGATATTACTTCTATTGCGAAGAGGAACAAAAAGTCCTTGTTTCTCGCCATGCCCACTTTCTAGAACACCAGTTCATAGAAAAAGAATTAAGTGGGAGCGCAATAGAACTGGAAGAAATTCCAGAACCACGAGCTATTACTGAAAGCTTGGTTGAACCAGAGGGTTCGAAAGATCAGGACATTCCCACGCCACTCCGCAGGAGTAGTAGGCAGTCTCATCCGCCCGAGAGATACTACGGTTTTCTCATTGACGGGGATAGAGAGGATTGCATCATAGACTTTGATGAGCCTACTAGCTTCCAGCAAGCCATTCAGAGCGTCGACTCGGTAAAATGGCTGGATGCAATGCGGACCGAAATGGAGTCCATGTACACCAACAAAGTATGGACGTTGGACATTGCTCCAGATGGGGTAAAACCCGTAGGATGCAAGTGGATCTTCAAAAGAAAGATTGGTGTAGATGGACAGGTTGAGACCTATAAAGCTAGACTGGTAGCAAAGGGTTTTCGTCAGCGACCTGGTTTGGACTATGACGAAACCTTTTCTCCAGTAGCTATGCTGAAATCCATTCGGATCCTTCTTGCCATTGCTGCCTTCCACGATTATGAGATTTGGCAGATGGATGTAAAGACAGCTTTTCTAAATGGACATTTAGAGGGGTGTGTCTATATGGATCAGCCAGAGGGTTTCATTCAGAGTGGGAGCAGCGGAAAGGTGTGCAAGTTGCTTAAGTCCATTTATGGACTAAAGCAGGCATCGCGGAGTTGGAACATCTGTTTTGATGAGACGGTCAAGGAATTTGGCTTTATCAAAAATCCAGATGAACCATGCATCTATTGTAGATTTGTAGCGAGAACTGTGGTATTCCTCGTTTTATACGTGGATGACATTCTCTTAATAGGAAATGACATTCCTATGCTACAATCTGTCAAGGGGTTCTTGTCACACAGGTTCTCCATGAAAGACCTGGGTGATGCCTCATACATTCTGGGTATCCGGATCTATCGTGACAGATCCAAGAGGATATTAGGACTTTCGCAGTCCAGGTACATCGACACCATACTGAAGAGATTCAGTATGGAAGATTCCAAGCGCGGTAATCTACCGGCTTGTCACGGGATCACTCTCTCCAAAGAGATGTCTCCCAAGACTGATTTGGAGAGGGATCGCATGTCTATTATACCCTACGCTTCTGCGGTAGGCTCTATAATGTATGCGATGTTGTGTACCAGACCGGATGTGGCTTATGCACTGAGTGTGGTAAGCAGGTATCAGTCAAACCCTGGGGAGAAACATTGGATAGCAGTGAAGAACATTCTCAAGTACCTGAGAAGGACTAAGGAGATGTTCTTGGTGTATGGCGGAAAAGACCTGCAGATTGAGGCCTTTGCTGACTCCAGCTTCCAGAGTGACAAGGATGATTCCAAGTCCATGTCGGGTTTTGTCTTTACCCTCAATGGAGGGGCGGTGTGTTGGAAGAGCTCCAAATAGGAAACCGTTGCTGACTCGACTATGGAAGCGGAATACATCGCTGCATCTGATGCCGCAAAAGAAGCTGTCTGGATGAGGAAGTTCTTGAGAGAACTTCAGGTGATTCCGTCCATTGTTGACCCAATACCTCTGTATTGCGACAACAACGGGGCTATAGCTTTAGCGAAGGAACCCAGGTCCCATTAGAAATCCAGACACATCTTAAGGCGGTATCACCTGATCAGGGAGATCGTAGATCGCCAGGAGATCGAGGTCCGGAGAGTTGCATCAGAGGATAACATTGCAGATCCATTCACCAAGGCCTTGCCCCAGACTCAGTTCGAGCGGCTGATCGAGATGATAGGTCTTCGATAGCCAGTACATGGCCTTAGTGCAAGTGGGAGATTGTTAGTGTATATGCCCTAGAGGCCATTACTGTATCATACTAGTTTGTATATTACTTGATGGAAGCTTGGGATATTCACAGTTGTATATACAATCTTGCTCGAAATGGTAGTATGCTACTTGGTTTGTCTCTGCTTTAATATGTGCATGTGTTTCTTTTAGCATATTGCTGATATACATATTAGTAGAGCCCTTAGGATCTTTGCTTGATTACCAGCGTTGTGATGGCGCTCACACTCGTGGGAGCTGGGTGATCTATAAGCACATCCTTATACAGGTCCCTAGTCGTTGGACTATCGAGACAGGGCATCGATACTCCGGAGTAGACTAGCGTATGCGCTTCTCATCCCAGCGTGGGAGACGGTCTGTCCCACAGCCGTCAGTACGTCGTACTTGAGGTAGTATGCGGGTGCTCGTTAGGTTACGAGTACACTGGACAGGACTCGTCGGGGACTGTTGGTTGGTATTATACCTATCGTCAGTTATCAGTTCCCAGGTGACATGAGTACAACTTAGTCCGCTGACTTGACACTATCACTTCGTCTCGAGTGTGTTCCCACTGCACTTTGATTGCTACCCTACCACGGCTCAAAGGAGTCGTGCAAACAGGTAGTTTTTGGGTGCAGTCCCGAAGCACTTGGAGGCAGTGACGGTTAGACAGGATTCGTCTCTCCCGGTATTGGGGGTTGACATCGCGCTGTGTCCAGGAGAGCCATTATACGAGTAGTCCCTGGCCAGGGCAAGCGAGATATACTGGTAGGTTTCCAGTGTTATCTCAGGGTGTTCTGGGCTACACTCCGACACGACTTGTACCGCTATTAGGGGACTGACGTTCACCGCCCCCCTAGGCCCTCCATGCGATGTATCAGACGAACAGACCGGACTGTACGGAGATTGTCACATACAGGCGCAGTAGGAGTTCGGATGGGGTTCACCTATTCAGTCTTCTTATCGACATCTACCTGGGGACCGTTACGTACAGCTAGTGCCGCTTGCGGTCTGTGGTTAAACCCACTGCTAGCGTAGTGTCGAGTCTTTAGAGTCCCACACAGAGAGCTATTCGCCTTTAGGCAAAATGAGTAGAGGTCGCATGGTTTTGCGACAGGGTTCGTTCACATTCGCGCACTTGTGCACGTTTGCTGTCCGGACAGCTTATACTAGCGGGCTTTGGTTTAAGCCGGATCCTAGTATATGATTTGGGATTGGTTTTTCTCATTGTATTCGTGTTCCTCGGATCACGAATACGGGTGCGTATGCACAGTTGCTTGAGACAGAGGGAGAGGACTTGGATTAGGGTTAATGACTATTGTCATTTGTATTAACCCTAATGATTATGTGTGTATTATTGTTAATTGATATTAGTTTAATAATTGTGCATGGTTATGGTTGTTGACCATTTGACCCACCTTGACTTGTTGACCTAGGTTGACACTTTGACCATTATCATTTCTTTTGGAAGATGCTTTTTGATCCTTGCAAATTGAAATGATAATGGTCATGTCATGATTAACCATGACAATTATCTAGCTAATTATTTAATTAAAATAATATACACATATTAGTGAGAATGGTTCATATTATTCTCATTCTATCATATCTTTTCTCTCTCTTGTTCTTCCTCTCCCTCAAGCTCTCTCCCTCTCATGTGTTGAGAAACACTTGAGCTTGAGAAAAACCCTCTCTTGATCATCTTTACTCTCATCTAGGGTTCAAGGACTAGCACTTCTTGCACCCTAGTTACTTCTAGCTTGGAGTTGAAGCCAAAGGTTGAGGCTTTCGGGTGGATCTTTCTTCGACGTGAGAAGACGACCAAGGTGACCTCCTTCCACCACTCCAAGGAGCAAGGAGAGAAGGACTTAAAGCCCAAGGTATAACCTTTCTAGCACTTAGCTAGTTACTAGTTAGCTTTAGCAAGTTTTGTTTAGCAAAGATCCTTCTAGCTCTAGTCCATGTTGCCTAAGCTCATAAAAATCCGATTTTTATTCCGTTTTCCGCCTCCCCGCAAGCACCGGGATGGGCAACGTGGACTTACAGAGCTCCCCTCAAGAGACAGAAGCGTCTGGTCTCTCCGTCACCCCCTACCGAGATCCAAGTGTAAGAGGGCGACTTCTGCATTGAGGTGCCCTCGAGGCTGTCTGTGGCCGACAGCTTGCTGGCGGATATGGAGAAAACAGCCGGGGCTAAGATTCTCCGGGGCACCATGAAAGCTTAGGTGGACGCAATAGCGCAGCAGGCGGTTCAGGTCGGTATCTAGTTTTCTTTGAAAATTCCATAAGTTTTATTTTCTCTATTTTTTCTTTTTAACACGCTTGTTGTTTTCCTCAGGTCCTTCAGCACTGCGCTCTCCTCGTCGCCATGGAGTCCGAGGAAATAGCCCCGGCGATGAAGAAGGAGGGCGAATCCTCCTCACGGGAGGAAGAGCTTCGCCTTCAATTGCAGCAAGCGAAGGAGAAGGCAACCCTCCTTGACTCGAGATTGGTTGCCGAGGGGCTAACGATCTCAAAGCTGAAAGAGTCCCATCGACTTCTAAACGAGTCCAACTGGGCTATCCAAGCCAAGATGGAGGAGACAAACGGCCTCTACAATGCTATGAAAAGGTCGAGGGACGCCATCAAGAAGGATGCTCGGGCAGCTTTAGATGCATCGAAACTTGTTGAGAGCCGGGCGGCGAAGGTCGTGGAGGAATACAAGGCGTCTGATTAGTTTTACCTTGATCTCGCCGAATCCACGGCCGTTAGGTGGCATAATGCCCTCGATGCTGTCAAGGAATCTATGCCGGAGTTTGTCGACGGCGAGCTCCGCGCTATGTTCCCACTAGCCAAGGAAACGCCGCATGGGGAGGTGCCAAGCTGGCTGTAGGAGGCGAGGCTGTCGGCAGAAGCGTCGACCTTGAGGTCTCCGTTTTGGCCCCCGATGGTGGCATCGAGCAGGTTGAGATCCCGGCCGTGTGGGCGGTCTGAGCTATCCCCCCTACATGATTTTTTCTCCTTCTTTTTTAAAGAATTTTGTAAGCCTCCGGGCATTTTTGTAAGGATAAGGAGCCCACAATACCTTTGTACATAATTTTGATCATAAATAAAGTATATATTTTCCTTTACTCAAATGTCTGATCATCCCGCAAGCACTTTAGCTCGTAAGTCTTTTCATCCTGCAAGTATTTTTAGCTCGTAAGTCTCTTTATCTTACTAGTGTTAGACCGATGTCCACCCTTTCTAGGTGACGATCGTTCATTAAGTATGAGTCGAATGATAGCCAAGTGTAGGAAGGTCGGTATCCTCCCTTTCCCTAGGGTTGAGGGTGATGGGGGGTTCCTAGCGCCCTGTCCATCTACCGTGGCCGATTGCGGAACAATTTTTTTTTGGCGTTTAAAGAGCTTGGCGCTAGAAACAACTACCTAGAATTGAATCCAAACATGAAACTAGTAATCTAAAGGAGTCTAACTACTATGATAGAGTATTATACCGAACGAACCAAGTCCTTCGGTCTTCCACCATCTTCCTTAGCTCCTTGAGGTCCTTTGGATCGAGCTTGGCCACCGGTCTTCCTCCGTCAAAGATGATCCACCCGAGGGATATAGCTCATGGCTCTAGCTCCACATAAAAGATCAAGTGAAGCAATTAGGGATTCTAGATGGCTAGTCTAGAATGCCTAGGATGTAGTGGAGTGTTCTAAGTGTATCTCTTCCTCACCTCCTCTCTTGATTCTCAACACATGAGATTGTAGAGAGGAGGTTGAAAATGAAGGTGGAGGAACTCAAGAAAAGAAAGAGGAGAGTGAAGCTAATGGTGAGAACATTTTTCTCATCTCAAAAATAATGAACCAACCATCCAAGACAGCAACCATGAAGCATGGTTTTATCAAACTCCTATTTCCAATTTTTAAAATGCAACCATACTTGAATAGTGAGCACAAATGAATTAACAATTCATTTGTCAACACTATTCAAGCATGGTTCTCACCATACTCTCCTTTTTCCTTTTCCACCTCATTATCTATTTATGATAAATGGATAAATCCAAAATGAGGTGTCCACCTTCTAGAATGTTATCTGTAAAAAATACGGATTATACTCTATTGTATATACATACCTGTATTCGTACCGAAATACGAATACCCGAAAAGATAGAATAACACAAATAACATAATACTAGAATATACATATCGAAATACATATACGTAAATTATTAAATCAACACCTGATTTAATAATCCGGCTCAATCCCGAGCCGGCTAGTATTATCAACTGTCCGATCGAAAGTCCGGGTACATAGTACAATCAATCGATCGGAATCTTGCACGTATCCAATACGGCTACCACATCGTTACGTCTGAACCAGGAAAACCTTCTGTGTAGGACTTTAAAGACTCGTCAATATGCTGGCAGTGGGTTTAACCACAAGCACGTCAGCGGCACTAGCTATACGTAACGGCTACCCAGGTATTGAGCGAAAAGGAAGGCCGACGAGAAAAATCATCCGAACCCCTACTGAGCCTGTCTGTGACAATCTTCATACAGTCCGTTCTGCTCGTCTAAGAATATCACATATCGAGTCTAGGAGGTGGATAAAGTCAGACCCCTAATAACGCGATATTTCGTGTCGGTATGAAGCCCATCACCCACTGAGAAACTACTGATCCAAATTAGTAATTCTCGACTATCTTGGCCAAGGATTTCTGGTGATGGCCACCCGTGCACAATGCGACATCAAGCCCCAATATTGGGAGAGACGAATCCCCGACGATCCGCTCACTGCCTCCATATGGCTCGGGACTGTACCCAACTAAAACTTGTTTGCACGACTTCTTTGAGCCGTGGTAGGGTAGTAATCAAAGCACAGTGGGAACTCACAAGAAACAAATGACGATCTCAGGTCAATAGACTAACCTGTACCCATGTCACCTGGGAACTACTATCTGACAATAGGTATAATACCAACTATGTTCTCGGCGAGTCCGTCCAGTGTACTCATAACCCAATGACCACCTGTATACTATCTTAGGTGACTGACTAACACCAATGGCTTGTGAGACCGGCCACCGCCCCTCGTCGGGGTTTCGATAAGTATACACTAGTCTACTCCGGAGTATCAATGCCCTGTCTCGATACTCTCTCGACTAGGGACATTTAAGGATGTGCTTATAGACCACCCAGCTCCCATGTATATGATCGCTATCATAATACTGGTAGTCAAGCAAGAATACTATGGGCTCTATCAACATGTAATAATGATCTGTAATACTACATAATGCATGTACATGATGATAAAGGCAAACCAGATAGCATACTTGTAGGGTTCCCATCAACGGCAACAAGGTTTCGGGAGGCATCGTCCATGCCATTTTCAAATTTTTGCCGTTTCAAGGAACTCTAAACTAGAATCGATAACTAGAAATTAATACGGAAACATATGTAAACTATTTTACATCTAAGTGAAATCGAAATATAACCTTTGTAGATCGGTCCTTCATTACATAAGCTCCTTGCAGTAGTCCCTTCGCTGCGATCATGTTGCTCCCGGACTCTTGGACGGCTCCATGAGAAGAATGCAACGGTCTTGCTTGAAGTCTTCGAGGCCGAAGATGATCTACGTCGAGAGAATACGAACTCAAGCTACTACTTCACCAAAGTGAAGCAAACACCCTATACTAAAGTGCTAATCTAGTAGAGGATGGAGAAATAGGAAATGGGTTCACTTTAGAATCTCTTTTCTCACAACAGTTCCTTACTTGGATCAAACCCTAGCAAGCTTTTCTTTTTGAAGAAGAAGATGAAGAACGAGATGAGAATGAATTTAATCCAAAGTGAGATGATCTAACCATGGGTGAGTGGGTATCATATACTAACTCATGTAGAGACATAACCATAGCTAATTATAGTGGTTAGGTTAATAAAAATCCTAAGTAAAAACAAAATGAGTGGACTTTGTCAAAGCACCCACAAGCTTCTACAAGCTTCATGCATACAACGATTATCCACTAATTTTGGATTTACTTTGAATATTAAAACCCCACCATTATAATTAATATGGTGAATGTCTTATACACCCATGTAGTGTGTATCAACAACCATGACACACACAAAACAAACAATGCACATTAATATATATCACATATATATTATATGTACACACAAGTGAGAAAAGAATGCTTAAGTGAGCCAATGTTAGTTAATGTAAATTAGTATATCAAATATACAATTATACACTAAATTATTAAATAAACATTTGATTTAATAATCCGGCTATATCACATATAACCGACCAACACTAAATGTACCAACTTATCGAATCAACACTTGATTCGATAACCCGGCTATATCACATATAACCGACCGATACAAAAGTCGCGAGAATAGAATACGGTATCACATACACGCATTATTCTCGGTCCCGCACATATCACATATGCGCTCCTATTTCGTTTTGCCTGAGCCAGTAAAACCTCTATGTAGGACTTTAAAGACTCGTCAATACGCCGGCAGTAGGTGATGATCATATTAAGCACCTACAAGCCGTCAGCGGTACTAGCTGGACGTAACGGCTATCCGGGTATTAAGCAATCAGAAGATCAGCAAGCAAGCCCGCTCCAACTCCTGCAAAAGCCTGACAGTGACACTACCGTACAGTCCGGTCTCCTCGTCTGATATGTCGCATATCAAGTCTAGCGGTGGTAAACGTCAGACCCCAATAACCGATAAGTCATGCCGATATGACGTTCATAACGGGTCGAGAAACTACTGGTAACACTTACCAGTAAATCTCTAAACCAGCCCTGGCCAGGGACTTCCTTGTTTTGGCCAATCGAGCACAGCGCAACATCAACCCCCAATACCGGGAGAGACGAAACCCCTCCTATCGCTCATTGCCTCCATGTGACTCGGGACTGTACCCCAAAACCACCGTTTTGCACGCCCTCTTGGACGTGGTAAGGTGGAAATCAAAGTACAGTGGGAATCACACAAGACTCTATGACGATCTCGGGTCTACAGACTAACCTGTACCAGTGTCACCAGAGAACTGCCATCTTACGTGAGGTATAATACCATCTGGGAGTTCTCGGCGAGTCTGTCCAGTGTACCCAGTCTCCACTGAGCACCTGTATATCATCTCTGATGTCAAACACCAATGGACATGGGATCATCCATCGCCCATCTGAATGGGTCGAGAAGGTATACGCTAGTCTACTCTGGTATATCGATGCCCCGTCTCGATACACCCACGACTAGGGACCTTAAAGGATGTACTTATGGACTACCATGGCCCCACTAGTATGATCTGCATCATAGTCCTGGTAGTCAAGTACACATCCTAAGGGCTTTACCAACATGTAACAGAGAGACAATTAGTGTACACGTTAAGGTAAAGAGTAACCAGATAGCATACTATCATGTCGAGCAAGAAAGTCCTCTCTATATATGTCCAAGCATCCACTACAATATACATCTTATGTACAGTAATGGCCTCTAGGGCATATATATAACTAACAATCTCCCACTTGCACTAAGGCCATCTGATTACAGCGGTTGTAATATCTCATACTCAAACATCCCATAAAAGTCACTCTCTAGGAAAAGGCCTTTGTGAGTGGATCTGCCGTGTTGTCCTCTGAGTCTACTCTCCCAACCTCGATCCCCTGGAGATCAACCATCTCCATGATCAGGTGATACTGCCTTAGAATATGTCTGGGTCACTGATGGGACGGGGGTTTCTAGGCATAAGCCACAACTCCATTGTCACACAATGGTAGGAACGAAGTTCATCTCATGAACTAATATACACCCAGACTTCATCTTTGGTAGCATCTTTGGTAGCGATGTATCCAGCCTTTATCGTCTAGTATGCCACGGTATCTATCTTGGAACACTTCCAACATACCGTCCCTCCACTGAGGGTAAAGACAATGCCTGTGACTGACATTCAGTCGACCTTACCACCCTGAAAGGTATCCAGTGATTCTCCCCAGGGTCGATTGATACCATCTCACTCACTACACCTAGTGAGAATCCTAACATCCACTTAGATCTATCACATAGATCCAAAACCCTGGATTTAGGAGGTATCACCTTGATCCTATATGGAGAATCCTTATGATAAGAGGAGATTGACCGAGTGTACCATAGGAAACACCTTTCCTATTGAGAGTATGTCATCTACGTACAATACGAGGATGACAGCCTTACTCTCTACTACCTTTTTGTATATACAAGGTTCATCTAGCATTTTGATGAAGTCAAACGTTTTGACTACCACATCAAAATAGACGTTCCAACTCCGCGATGCCTGCTTTAACCTGTAAAGCAACTTGCACACGTTTCCGCTGCTCTCACTTTCTACGAAGCCCTCTGGCTGTGTACTTATAGACGCTCTCTTCTAAATCGCTATTTAGAACATCAGTCATGATACCCAACCGCTAGATATCGTAGTTATGGTATGTAGCAGTGGCAAGTAGGGTCTAGATGGACCTTAAGCATAGGCACTTAGAAAAGGTTTCATCATAAGCCACACCTGGTCAATGATGCAAACCTTTAACAAGTCTAGTTTTGAAAGTCTCAACTTTTCCATGTACACCAAGTAATGTTCTCAAGATATACTCGCTCCTAATGGGGATTTAACCCTTTAGATATAGCAACCAAAGTCCATACTTCGTTGGTGTATATAGATTCCATCTCAGATCGCATATCATCTAGCCATTCATACAGAGTCCCCACTCTTGATGGCCTGCTCGAAACTAGTTGGGTCATCATATCATGATGCAGTCCTCGCTCCCACTGTCATAGAAAAACCAAAGTATCTCTCAGGTGGGTGAGAAACCCTACCAGATCGGCATAGAGGCTGAGGTTCGTTGGGAGCCATTGAATCCTCCGGTTCTACCAAATCATCAGCTGTAGTTTGTATAGATGGAACTCCTTCCAGTTCTACCTCATGACCATAAATTTCTTTCCAAAATAAATTTCTTTTCTAAAAAGGTGGCACGCCGAGAAATAAAACATCTTTTGTTCCTCGGTGCGGTAGAAGATATTCCCTTGCGAATGCTTGGGATATCCAACAAACTTCCATAGAACTGACCTTGCCTCGAGCTTGTCCGAATTTTGCTTTTAGACATAGGCCGGACAACCCCAAATCTTAACTTCCTTAAGAGATGGGCTCTTCCTATACCATATCTCATATGGAGTGATAGGCACATGATTTGGTTGGAACCCTATTCAATAGGTATGCAGCTTCACAAGTGCATAACCCCCAAAAGAAAACAGGCAACTCAGTAGTACTCATCATAGAGCGCACCATATCACATAGGGTGCAATTGCTCCTCCCTGATACACCATTGTGCCGTGGTGTATACGGAGGAGTAATGCTGAGATAGAATCTCATTCTCCTTTAGAATAGTCCAGGAACTCCGTGCTCAAGTATTCTCCTCCCTGATCTCATCAAAGGAAATAATACTTATACTTGTTTTGGTTCTCTACTTCTAACTTATATTCATTGAATATCTCAAAAGGTTCAGACTTGTGTTTCAACAGGAACATATGTCCGAGTCTTGAGAGATCATCAGTGAATGTAATGAAGTACAAAGAACCGTTCCTGGCATGTGTAGACAGGGGACCTACATACATCATCATGTATCAATCCCAAGAGTTCACTAACTCTTTCTCTGTTTCCAATAAACGGAGCTATGGTCATCTTATCTTTGTGACATGACTGGAAAGTTTCACAAGATGTAAATTCAAACTGATTTAAATATGCATCTAAATGTAACTTAGCTAGTCGGGTCACATTGATATGACCTAGTCTACAATACCTCAAGAAGGATTCGTTCATTTCTGAACTCTCCCTCTTGTGTGTTACGTTAAGAACTGTGGTTTGATTTAGAACGTATATGCTTTTAGATAACGTGCCTGAACCGATCAACACTTGATATAGGAAATGTTCAAAACATTATCCAACAATACAAAATTATATCATTCTTTACTAAATAAAGAGACTGATATGATATTGTATATCAGGTTCGGTATCTAATAACATTCGTTCAGAATCAATGTATTCGGTAATACAGGGTTATAACTGCCAACACCTTGGCTGCAACAATTGCATCGTTTCCAACTCTTGAAATTTTTATCACCCGATCTCAGTTCTCTACCTGTCTGTAGCCCATGTAACAGATTACATATATGGGATCCTGATCCGGTATCTCATACCCAGGACGTAGAGGATACTAAGAAACAGTTCTTGGTAATGAACACACCCGAAGAAGATGCATCATCATGTATTTTCTTCGTTTGGGCGGCACGGGAATCCTGATAATCCCCTATTTCCTGCTCAGTCTTATAACAATTATAAGTTGGAGCCGGACCAACGTTCCCCAGCACAGTATAACAAGTGGGTTCGATCAATACATCCATATTATTATCTTGATTAAGGCATGACATGGTCGCTACTTGGAGAGAGAAAGAAGAAAACACTCTGCGTACACTTTTGCAAGATTAGATTGGTTATTATTTTATCTAATCAGGATGGCTCCCACTGTTTTTATCAAATCTTCCTTCAAACCCTAAAAGTAAAGACTAGCCGGGATTAATTACACCCTACAAGTTCGCCAATCTTTCAGCCAGGCCAGTGCCGGTACTTTGAGGGAGGTTTTCCGTTCTTTCGCACGGACCTAATTAAAATAAACCTCGTTTTCCCAGGGGCATAACCCCATTGACACCTTTCTAGACACCTACTTGATCGGATAATTGTAATGTGTAAAACTCTCCTAGGAGTAACAATTACTCTCAGTGGGTATCGGGATCCAACTATCTCATAGAAGGTATGCAATCTCATTGCAAATTTCAACACTTGAAATTCCTGATAATTTTGCCCCTAGCGTGCTATGACCTTGACGAAATCCAACAAACCATAGTCTGCTAGTTAAGTTCAACCCGTACATTTCTTGATTGAATTAAACCCACCCGCACGACCCTTGACGAAAGCCAACAAAGTCACACGACTACCCTAATCCAATCGCATCATATGCAGCAGATAAGCAGTATATAGATACCGCACACTACACCTTGATGAAAGCCAACAAATGCAGCACGAATACTATATACTACTTATCTGAAATGACGGAGGGCTACGACAGGTTTTTCAAAAAACTTATTGCGTAATGAACTTGATATTGTTGTAGAATCGAGTGAATTTTGAAAAGGAGTGTTTTTTAGGCTTTTCCTAGTTTCGCTAAAGAGGTCACTCCCGATGAAGGGATCTCGGCTCTTTCCTCATCGAATAAGGTGCAGGATATATCATATATATCACTATGCAAAGTAAAAACTCCAAAAGCAATCAAAAGACAAACCGAGTGTTGTAGCATCTGCCAGTTTTGCTAAAGAGGTCACTCCCGGTGAAGGGAACTCGGCTTTTTCCTCATCGAATAAGATGCAGGATGTTCTACAAGGAACACCGCTATGCAAAGCAAGAACTGTAGCTACCTGTTTTTGAAAATTCGATTCCACAACATCTTTTTAGGTTTCTTTTCTTTCATTAATCACATTAATGAAGTCCCATCATTTAAGTCACCTAAACATCACAGATAAATACGACGTACACTTATGCCATCCGCATTCGTCTCAATGTCCCCCCATGCACCGTTAGGTTAGGTAACTAACGGCAGAGCAGGATAGGGCTAGCACGGGTGTAAAACATAAGTAACGTCTATATAATATATCATATATACTATATACAGTATCTATCTGAACATATCAAATGATCACATCACAGATATCGCAGCAGAAGAAACATATGAAATATTGGATATACTAGGAGGTCCGTGTTTTATTTTGAGCCTCTGTAAAACACGGATTCCACGGTCGCGATGAATATCCAAACCCACATCTCTAGACCCCTACGAGAGTGGCAAGCAACCCTACCAATTCTAGAGTTAGGAAACCCGGACTCGACTCCTCGAGTTGGTCTCCCACTGGATTCTAGAACCTGGTTACTTGTGCTCTCCTCCTTGGGTCTATCCTAATGCGGAAAAGTAACTAATATACATATGGTGATATCATCCTCAACCCGGAAGTGCCCTAATAAAAGAATATTACATACATTTAATTTTACATGAATGAAAATAAAAACTCTCATCTCACATAAAACCCCCCCGGCTATTCAAAACGCGATGATCCAATATAACATATCCAGCAACACATAACATCACATGTCATCAACGTAAGTAAATATGCGCATCCCAATTGTCGTTGACATATAGCAACGAAACCGACGATATTACATATTACACTTACGGTCGCAGAAAAGAAACTGTAAAACTACAACATTTGGAATCCACAAACACCTTAGACATCATAAATCCAAAATATCACATACTTCACATTTCATGCCTAACAGTATGAATTCCACATATTGTATCATATTACAGAAAAATCTAGACGATGTTAAATATTCCAATCGAATCATTAAACACCAAAAATTACCCAGAAAGCTCAACACTTGAGCGTAGTTTAAAGTAATTCAGCACACGCCACAGCACCAATGAACCAGCCGTAGAAGGGCCAAACCAACGCCTCACATGTGACACCGCTGAACCACCACAAACCCGAGGGTTCAGTGGCGGTTTTGATGGTCATAATCGAGTTAAGGTTTTGTTCTTCTAGAGGGTCCATCGCATAACTTGCATGATCTTTGAAAGCTTTTTAACTACGGGAAAAATCCAACACTTGGAAAATTTTCCAGCAAGGGAAAAAGTGGGTATTTGACATCCGATTGAACTTTTTAATAACGTCTAAAGTTACCCGAAAACAGTTAAAATACGACTACGAAACACTCCGAGTTGTCATTATAGTAAATTAACATCACATGACAATTTAGCAAAAATAAACAACACTTGAAGCACCAAAACCCATGTAACAGAACACTGGAAAAATTTGGAGGGGGGTCGGATTGGACCGGTAGGGGGGTCTCACCGGCCCAAACTGCACAGAATGCCTCCAAATTTCATCAGTGTTCATGTTATCACAGATATATGACTCTGTACTTGTTTAAAAAATTTTTAGGGCTCATTTTAAAATCGACAGAAACATGGATTTTAGGGTTTCAAGTTTGGAGTTTGTTTCGTGTTTGTAATCTAACAATATCCATATAATTTCCTAGCTAGGATCTGATACCACTGTAGGGTTCCTATCGACGGCAGCAAGGTTTCGGGAGGCATCGTCCATACCATTTTCAAATTTTTTCCGTTTCAAGGAACTCTAACTAGAATCGATAACTAGAAATTAATACGGAAACATATGTAAACTATTTTACATCTAAGTGAAATCGAAACACAACCTTTGTAGATCGGTCCTTCACTTCATAAGCTCTTTATAGTAGTCCCTTCGCTGCGATCATATTGCTCCCGGACTCTTGGACGGCTCCATGAGAAGAATGCAACGGTCTTGCTTGAAGGCTTCGAGGCCGAAGATGATCTATGTCGAGGGAATACGAACTCAAGCTACTACTTCACCAAAGTGAAACAAACACCCTATACTAAAGTGCTAATCTAGTAGAGGATGGAGAAATAGGAAATGGGTTCACTTTAGAATCTCTTTTCTCACAATATTTCCTTACTTGGATCAAACCCTAGCAAGCTTTTCTTTTTGAAGAAGAAGATGAAGAAAGAGATGAGAATGAATTTAATCCAAAGTGAGATGATCTAACCATGGGTGAGTGGGTATCATATACTAACTCATGTAGAGACATAACCATAGCTAATTATAGTGGTTAGGTTAATAAAAATCCTAAGTAAAAACAAAATGAGTGGACTTTGTCAAAGCACCCATAAGCTTCTACAAGCTTCATGCATACAACAATTATCCACTAATTTTGGATTTACTTTGAATATTAAAACCCCACCATTATAATTAATATGGTGTATGTCTTATACACCCATGTAGTGTGTATCAACAACCATGACACACACAAAACAAACAATGCACATTAATATATATCACATATATATTATATGTACACACAAGTGAGAAAAGAATGCTTAAGTGAGCCAATGTTAGTTAATGTAAATTAGTATATCAAATATACAATTATACACTAAATTATTAAATCAACATTTGATTTAATAATCCGGCTATATCACATATAACCGACCAACACTAAATGTACCAACTTATCGAATCAATACTTGATTCGATAACCCGGCTATATCACATATAACCGACCGATACAAAAGTTGCAAGAATAGAATACGGTATCACATACACGCATTATTCTCGGTCCCGCACATATCACATATGCGCTCCTATTTCGTTTTGCCTGAGCCAGTAAAACCTCTATGTAGGACTCTAAAGACTCGTCAATACGCCGGCAGTAGGTGATGATCATATTAAGCACCCACAAGCCGTCAGCGGTACTAGCTGGACGTAACGGCTACCCGGGAATTGAGCAATCAGAAGATCAGCAAGCAAGCCCGCTCCAACTCCTGCAAAAGCCCGACAGTGACACTACCGTACAGTCCAGTCTCCTCGTCTGATATGTCGCATATCAAGTCTAGGGGTGGTAAACGTCAGACCCCAATAACCGATAAGTCATGCCGATATGAGGCTCATAACGGGTCGAGAAACTACTGGTAACACTTACCAGTAAATCTCTAAACTAGCCCTGGCCAGGGACTTCCCTGTTATGGCCAATTGAGCACAGCGCAACATCAACCCCCAATACCGGGAGAGACGAAACCCCTTCTATCGCTCATTGCCTCCATGTGACTCGGGACTGTACCCAAAAACCACCATTTTGCACGCCCTCTTAGACATGGTAAGGTGGAAATCAAAGCACAGTGGGAATCACACAAGACTCTATGACGATCTCGGGTCTACAGATTAACCTGTACCAGTGTCACCAGAGAACTACCATCTGACGTGAGGTATAATACCATCTGGGAGTTCTCGGTGAGTCCGTCCAGTGTACCCAGTCTCTACTGAGCACCCGTATATCATCTCTGATGTCAAACACCAATGGATATGGGATCATCCATCGCCCATGTGAATGGGTCGAGAAGGTATACGCTAGTCTACTCTAGTATATCGATACCCCGTCTCGATACACCCACGACTAGGGACCTTAAAGGATGTACTTATGGACTACCATGGCCCCACTAGTATGATCTGCATCATAGTCCTGGTAGTCAAGTACACATCCTAAGGGCTTTATCAATATGTAACAGAGAGACAATTAGTGTACACATTAAGATAAAGAGTAACCAGATATCATACTATCATGTCGAGCAAGAAAGTCCTCCCTATATATGTCCAAGCATCCACTACAATATACATCTCATGTACAGTAATGACCTCTAGGGCATACATATAACTAACAATACTATCATCTTGAATAAGACTATTTTACCCATATAGGTTCTTCCTCAATCATCACAATCGCCTGCCTGCGATTACAATAATTGACTTGAGGGCATTATAGCCAACAATCTCACACTTGCACTTAAGGCTAATTATTCTGGTGTCGCATACTCACAGCCCATGTGATACTGAACACCCAACTTCTCTACTAATCAATCTCGCAAATCCCGTTTGCGAAACTATTGCGTTTGAGTAATAGCCTCAGTGAGTGGATCCGCTCCAATATTTCTATTTTTTTCTCTATGTCTCAACTTCGCGGAGAAAGACTATCTCCCGAAATGAGCGATACCTGTCTTAGAATTTATCTGGATATCTGATGGGACCCAGTTCACAATTGAACTCCAAATCCAAAAAAACTTCTTAGACCGTATCTTCCACTGAATTTAATCAGTATCCTGCGCCATGCCTTCCTCAGTATCCGCTTGAACCACCTGTCCAATATACTGCCCCTCAAAAGAGGGAAAACTATAACTTTGACAGCCACTCTATCATCCAGGTCACTTTGGAAACCTGAAATGATAACCGCCTCCTTAAGAAGGCTGCCATTACCATATACCAAGAACATCCACTTATGTTCATAACTGCTTCCCAACGTTTCTCCAGGATTGGATTAATATATATGCTTATTGCATCCAGTGCAAAAACAATATCTGGTGTGGTACATGACATTTCATGATTGACTCAATTGCCTAAGCAAGTGATATGTCAATCACGCAAATCCCCCCTCATCTATCTAGAAGACATCTCTTTAGAGAGGGTGACTCCATCACCTGCGGGTACACCACCACGCCAGGAGTCGTCCATTCTAAAACACTTTGGAATAGTGTCAAAGTATCCAAATTGGGACACTTTCCAAATCTAGATCTAAAACCATAGATCTAGTAACCAGAATCCTTGATATTTTATCCAGATCTTATGTGGAGAAACACCTTGTGACAACCATAGTATAACCGATCGTAGTATAGGAAGATCACTTCCTATCAAGAGCATGTCATCCAAATACCAGGACATCACTCTCTACTACCTTCTTACCAGGTCCATCTATTATTCTGATGAAGTCAAACTCTATGACTGTCACATTAAAAATAGATGATCTATCTCCGCTATAACTGCTTTATTCTATAAATAGACATAAGCTACTTGCCCACTATGCTTCCGCTGCTCCCACTGACTACAACAACCCTCGGGCGGAGTCATATACACGTGCACTTCTAAAGCTAATTTAGAACGACGTTATACTAATCCTCCTGCCAGATCTCACAGTCTAGAACAACAGGAGTGTCGAGTTTGGGTCATCAAAAACCTCCTTGTTACCGTCTTTGAGGAGACCGAAGTACATCTCGGGAGTCTGAGGTTACCCACCAAAACTGCGGAGTGGCTAATGGATTGTCGAATCCAATTGAATCTTTAGGTTCTATTAAATTTTTAGTAATCAATTGTGGTTCTGGAATCACTTCCAGTTCTACCATACTCCCACTAATGTTTTCTGAAAAGAATTTATTTTACTAAAACTATGGCGAGTCAAGAACAATATAACTATTGATCTTCCATATAGTAGATTGTTAACCCTCTTCAAAGCCCGGGATAACTGTAACGCCTTGAAAAGTCGTTTAGGTATTTTCCCGATAATCGGTAAATAATTGGTATTTTTCCGTAAATTTTCATTATAATTATTTTTCAATATAGGCCTAATTATACCTAATTTGGATAGGTAATTGCTAGTATTTGGTAGCTAATGAGTCACTTATAAATTTCTGGTCGTTTAAAATTTTTTCCCTAATTTATTATTTTTAATATTATTTTAAGCTGTTAAAACTATATTAAATTAGTGATAAATACAAATTTGAATGGGCTAATTACATGCTTGAGAACCATGGCAACTTAAATCTAGTTTGTAATATAAATTTTAGTCATGCTATTTCCAAGTTCTAGTTGGTTATAATCAAAGGAAAATTAAAATTAATTAAAATAAGCTTAAACTTGCAATTAGGTAACTTGAGGGGTTCTTTTTGCATGGAATTTTCTTTGTACTCTCTCTCACACATCCTCACCTCCACATGGCCGGCCCCACCACAGCAGCAGCCCCTCAAATTTTTTTCTTCAATTCTTTTGTTTAGTGAGGAAATAGAGTTAAAAGGGTAGGTTTTAATATATATTATTTAGGTATGGGTATTAAGTGGTATGGGGGTTCTTTGACTTTAGAAATTTCTACACTTTTTCCCTCACTCTCCCCACTCCCTCTCCAGGCCGAAACCTTGCTGTTGCTGTCCCCATTTTCCCCATCTCATTTTGCTTCAGAATTCATCTCAAAATCCATTAAAATCCACAAAATCCTTCACTAATTCAAAGCAAATCCCTATTCTACCTCTTCTTACACCCAAATTTGTTTGAAACATGGAGAAAGGAGGTGTCTTGGAGGCTAGTGCAAGCTAAGGTTCACTGCTTGTGAGGTATAATTCTAATCAATTGGTTACTTTGTAGTTTAAGTGTGCTAAAATAGAACTTTGAAGTGTTAATTTTAGTGCTAATTTAAATTCTAGGTTTTTAAAGAGGTTGTTTGAATTGAACTAGGGTTTTAGAACACCATTACTAGGTTAATTAAATTTATTTTGTTATCTAGTTCTAACCTAATCTAAGAGGTTACCTTGCTTAAGTGGGTTTCAATTGGTGTTAATTTAGGTTTTTTTTCATGTATGGAATGGATTTAAATTGCAAGTTTATGAAATTCTAGAAAGGGGGTTGATGTTGGAATTAGGGTTTGAAGTATTGCTAATGGGTTGAATTTAAGTGATTGTGGCTAACTAGTTGTGTGGTTGGATGATTATGCTTGATAGTAGTCATTTTGTCGTTAATCCGCGATGTTTGCACCGAATTTGGAATGCTAATGCTTACTAGTTTTTTTTTATATAATTATGTGGTGAATTAATTGTGATATCTTGATGATATTATTAGCTCTCCTACGATAATTAGGGTGTGTGAATGCGAATTTGGTTTGATCGGGTTTAGTTTTGACGGTTGTTCCGAAACAACAATTCTAGTTAAGGTTGTAGTGTTTTTCGTGTGTGTTCCGCGCACCAAGTGCACAATGTGCCTAACTCGTAGACGTTGACCCTTTCATTTTGTGACTTGGCATCGTTTCAGGATATGTAATCTTATGTTTTGTGTTGTGCAAATTCCAGGATCGGTCGCGGAGACTTCGGACGCGGCACGGAAAGGGAAAGCGGTGATTGGACCAAGCTAGCTGGGGAATTCCGGTGAGTAGATGTATACATCTACGGGGGAAATCGTTTGGATGGCGCGAGGCGCCCGATAGTTTAGAAATTCTAGTAATACTAGCTTGTTGCATGTAGTTCCTAGTTACCTATTTTACCGCATTGCATGACCTTTATATCCATATATGTGTTAATTCATCGTATAGAAACTATTAAAATGAGATATGGGACACAAGAAATATTTGGCTTGCTTAGTTCATTATATATAATTGTGCAATATCGTCTCATAGGAGACTTGCACCATTACCAGGGTTTTATGCAGCACGAGCACTATTCATGCGGACACACACGCCTTAGTAATCGCTATGCCACAAACACTAGATAACTTGTTTAAACCGGAATTTAGAATAATTTCACCATATAAGACATATAAACCAGTACTAATATAGTAAATTCCGCAAGATGAACGTGTAGAATTGCTAGTCAGAAGTATGTACCTCATTACATCATTCGATTATACATAGTCTTTTAGTCATATATTGCAGTTCGCATTATTGATACCATAGTCATTCATCATCATTGACATGTGTACTTGTGGTACTTTCTTCTTTAGGATTTTAGCATTTGAGATTTATGAGATTTTGGAGAAACCGCAAGGATTTAATAAAACCGATATCATTTTAAATATTGCAAGTTGCGGTTTTCTCGTGATATGATACTTGTGTCGTCCACCATAAGTTTTCTGTTAGTTTTCGAGACTCGTTTCGAGGAGTAGGATGAACCGTCTCGGGTACATGGTGGGCTCGGTAAGGTACCTCGGGGTAAGAAGTTCGAGTAGTAGACGATGAGCCTGGCAGGGACAGACTACCTACCTGTGATTGTTGGCGCGGCGGATATCCGGAGGATACCGACCGTGGTCGTGAGATATTGAGATATTGATACTTGAGATGGGCCAGTCCGGATTGCCGGAGCCCGAGACTTTTTGAGATACCTATACTTTGGGACACTGAGATATTCATTTGAGGTGTCGATGCTTGACACGGATTTCTGTTGATTTAATTGATATTACTTCAGATATTTCAAAAAGAGTTTTCTAAGATGAAAATAATGATTTCCTCATATTAGCATATTCAGATCACGTGTTAAATTGCATTCATGTCGCATACATGCTAGTACATCATACCATATCACTATTGTAGAATTGTGACACTTTGCGTACATGCTTACGATAGTTTTTATAGATGTTACATATTACTCACGAGTTGGCAACTCACCCCCGTTGTGCCACAGCCTTTTTGCAGGTCCGATCCGTCAGCATGGTAGCGGCGGACGCACTTCCTTCTTTGCTTGGATTTGAGGCTTTTACTCGTAGGTGGGTTGTGTCATTATTTTGTTTCCATCTTGTATATTCATTGTATCTAGTGTACTCCATCTACTGTATCATCTACCAGTACTGATGTATATTGACTTAGAGACGAGACAATGAGATTTGTGTGCATGTATGTTGTTTCTTTGGGTCGCGCTCACTTGAGCCGACGTGTTGCTTATTACTTGTGCCATTTTATACTTATTTTGCACATTGATGTTTTATATTGCGTGGGATTTGAGTCCGCCTTGGGGCGAAGATCTAGCTCCCGCTTGGGGATGTCTTATTTCATGTTATTTATATATATTCATGTTTGTACCCGTTTGGGGGCCAGTATTTACAAAGGAGACTCTGCCGAAATTTTCGGAAAAATGGATGTTGTTTTTAAAAAGCTTGATGTGACTTATTTGATTAAAATCGCTTTTAATAAATTGGTTTTCCTTCACTCTACTGCTTATTTGGTTTTGATTTCTGGGTTTTGGCTTACTTAGATTACGTACGCTTCGAGACGTTTCGTAATTTAAGTGCCAGTCATGCTCCGTACTTTTCGGGTCATGACAATAACCCACAAATTGCCATTCCTGAAACGTGCCTTGAGTTTATCCATATTCTGGTTTTAAGCATAAGCCGGACAATTCCATACACCTTAACACCGTTAAGATGTGAATCCATTCTATATCCAGCATAGAAACAAAGGCACTAATTTAATTAGAACCAGATTCAAAATACATGCAGCCGTTCCCTGTGCATATCAACTAAATGGAAGGAGGCCAAGCAGCATTACTCATCAAGGAATACACCCACGTATGAGTAACCTGAAAGAAGAAGAAAGTTCTCAAAATTATTACTTACAACGGAATACCTAACACAAGTATCTACATGTTCGATCACCTTGAAGAATCCTGATACTTGCAACATATGGTTCTCTACTTTATTCTTATATCTATATCTTCTTAAATTCCGGACCTTGTATTTTAACGAAATACTTGTCTAAAACTAGAGTAGTCATGAGTAAACAGAATATAGTACGAGTACCAACCCCTTTGTCCTAATGGACATCGAACAACATACAATACTTTGTATAAGTCGACTGAGTTTAATAACTCAAACCCTGTGCGTCGTAAGTTGAAAACTGTGCTATAGTTAAGAAGAATTACACCATTGTTGAATGCACCTTACCTAACCATCAACTGATATAGGTAAATGTCATAGACATAATTTCAAAAATCTATATCTCACTTTATAAAATAAATGTACAGATATATCAGTTTGAAATTGGTGCATAACGACGGATATTCAAAACCAAATATTTGCCGTCAGGCAAAACCCAGGCGATTTCCCAAATATCACCAATTACAAAGAATTCTGATATATAGAGGATCTAATCACCCAATTCCTAATATTCTACTCCTACCTAGCATCTGTAACGCCACACAGATGTGAGAATCAAGTCTGGTAAAAACATACCCCGGAGTTAGAATCTAATTGAGAAAACAGTTTTCAATTAACACTGCACAGTGAAATTGAAACATGAAAATGTTTCGAAGGGGTGGCCGGGTATTCCTAGTAATGCCTCTTCCACTATCCAGATTCATGACAGTAACCGTATACTTTCTTGCCCTCACTCCAATCCCTTTATATGTCTTTACTTCTTACCTTTCGTACACCACACTTAGGCTAAATGGTTTTCATCCTTCTTTTTTTTTCGGCACCAGCCTAAGGTTTGGAAGAAGAATATCCAATAAGTGTTATAGGTGTGCTCTCCTAATACTAGGAACCCTCGCAACCTGAGTGAAGGTAAATAGAAAAGACAACTGAATAATCCTATTCAATTTCTCCCGAACCGGAAACCATCCTCGAACTGAAACAAGTTCCTTCGAGTTCGTATATAACTATACGATGGCATACCCAATCAATATGGGTCTTCGTAATGATACGGAGTGTTTTGGAAAAATGCAAAGCTGAATTAGGAGTGTCATGGATATACGCGGTTTCCTCGTGAATGATAGTAGTCACAATTTCCTAATCCCTTTATATGTCTTTACTTATTACCTTCTGTACACCACACTTAGTCTAATTGGTTTTCTTCCTTCCCTACCTTTCGGTACCTGCCTATGGTTTGGAAGAAGACTATCCAATAAGCGCAATAGGTGTACTCTCCTAATACTAGGAGCCCTCGCAACCTGAGAGAAGGTAAAGAGAAAAGACAATCGAATAATCTTATTCAATTTCTCCAAAACCGGAATCCATTTCCGAACCGAAACAAGTTTCTTCAAGTTCGTATGTAACTATACGATGGAATATCCAAGAAATGTGGATCTTCATAGTGATACGGAGTGTTCTAGAGAAATTCAAAGGGGATGTAGGAGGGACAATGATATATGCGACTTAATGATAATCTAAAATCCAAAGTGTTTAAGAAGGTTCGGTCAACTTGGTTCATGAGTTTTAGTTTAGGGTCAGGTCATGGTCGCTGCCAAAGAGAGAGAGAAAAGAAATACTTAGCGTGCACTCTAATTTAGATTAGATTTGTTAATCTCTTTATCTAATCAGGATGGCTTCCACTGTTTCCTCGAATTCTCCTTCAAACCCTAAATGGAGAATTAGTCGGGATCATCTGAAAATCACCCGAGGAGTAACACCTACTCATCAGTGGGAATCGGGATCCGACTATCATCGCATGATAACTTGATGGAAGCCACTCAAATTACCACACTCCAGAAGGTATGCGCATGCCTGGCAAGTTTTCTATATGTTTGAAACTCCCGATGTGGTTTTTGCCCATAACGGTTTATGACCTTAACTAGGCCAACAAACCATAAACCACTAGTCAAGTTCAACCTGTCATTTTCTTGATTGCATTAAACCCACCCGCACGTTCCCTTGACTAGGTCAACAAGGCCGCATGACTGTCCTAACCAATTGCATTTACAATGCACAGAAAAGTACCACTTAGCTACCGTACACTGTTAGGGATATGTATGCCCCGGAGGACATTATTGTATATTGATGTATATTATAGTGGATGCTTGGACATATATATAAAGGATTTTTTTGCTCGACATGATAGTATTGTTAGGAATATGTATGCCCTAGAGGCCATTATTTTACATTGATGTATATTATAGTGGATGCTTGGACATATATATAGAGGACTTTCTTGCTCAACATGATAGTATGCTATCTGGTTGCCTTTATTTTAACATATTCACTAGTATTATTATACCGTCTCTCATATACATGTTGATAAATCCCTTAGGATGTTGGCTTGACTACCAGGACTATGATGCAGATCATACTACTAGGACCTGGGTAGTCCACAAGCACATCCTTCAATTGTTCCTAGTCGAGGGAATATCGAGACAGGGCATTGTTCATCACAGAAAACTGCAATTTAATACCGCTTATTAATTATCTATTTTGTTATATATCGGTACTATTAATCAGTGTCTGCTCAGTAATTACAGATTACAGGTATTCGATATAAAACACTGGAAACACACTCAATATCATGGATATAGAATTTGGGAGCCGACACTGCAATCAGAACAGAGAACCGACCGATATTCAGAGAGCTCTTTTGCACTAACAAGTGTGCACACAATTTTGGTCCAACACAATACATGTGTGACACTAGCTCTTTGACATGTACCATTTGGGGGCCGCCCTTGCACAATTTATGCAAGTGGGAACATGTGTGAGTTTATGTGTGTTTAATGCATAAGGTTATGATGTAATATAATGCAACACTTTCCCTCCAATTCTACTGAGTGCAAACTAGGGTTATTTAGAGAAATTAAGCAGTACCAGAAGAATAGTAGAGAGCACACAAGTGCACAATGCCAAGACGGGCCCATATGCTCGGATTTTGGCCGGTGAGACCCCAAGAATATCCGGTGACACCGGTCCCCTTAGCCCCTTTCCCCCCCATTTTTCTTCTGGCACTTTATAGGCATCACATCACCCATTTTATATTGTTTTTTTATTCTATTTTGATGCCTATAAATACCAGAATAGATATTGAGCAAGGGGTACCATGTAACATATACTCCATTTTTATAGTTACTTTTATTTTTTGTTTAGCTTGAGAGTTGAGTGGGCTTCAACTTGGTTTCTTCTTCTTCTTCCCTCTTGAAGCTTTCTTTTGAGAGCTTCATTATGGAGCTTGAACAAGTTACCAATATCTTGTACCTAAGTTTCTTCAAGTGTTAATAATATTTCTTTTGTTTTGTTTACTTGCTTCTTTTTCTTATTTGCTTTTTTTTTTTATCATGCTTAACTAATATCTTTGGTTGTGGTGGTATGTTAATTCCATGGTTACTTTGTAACCTCATCACATACCATATTCTCCCCAAACACCCCATCTTGCAAGCCCAAGGTTAGAATCAATCTAGTGTTAAGGTTGCTGGGTTTAGATATGGTATTTTGTGATTAAGTGACTTGACAAATCTCTTGGTTTCATAGACGATATACTATCACAACACTTAGCAAACTCAACACTAGAATCATTTGCTCTCACTCACTAACTGGTAACTTTGATGTTGATGTATGCTTGTTAAACTTTGTGCTTAGCGTTGTTACCTCAAGCTTAGACATACAACGGGTGAGTTCCCAACAAGTTTTTCGCGGCCTGCTTCACTATGTATGACACCGTCCCGGTGGAGATTGAGAGGATCTCACCAAGTTATGCAGATGATGGGAGTGAGCAGCAGATTTGGTCACCCACTGACCCCAGCGAGCATGCGACACCACAGACATCCTCAGAGATTTACTTGGGAGAGGACGTTCCGACAGATCCCTATGAATTACACAGGATGGAGGTCCGTGGCATCAAAACTTTGATCAGGCAGAACAAGGAGATAAAAGAACAACTCAGCCAGATCTTAGCAAACCGGGAAGAAGAAAGCGGGAGCGGCAGAACCAAGGGCAAGGCCAAGCGACGATGAGGACATCATCATATTCAGTTTGGGGGTGGATCTGTTTTGGTTGCATTTTGTATCTGCATATAGTTTGCATGTGCATATTTCTTGCATTTCAGCACTTACATTATGTATTTTTCTTTTCTTTGCATGTAGTCGCATTTCATATCTTCTTTTGTATTGCATTGTATTGAAAAACTTATAAAAATTGAAAAATTTCTTCAAAACATAAAAACTTGTTTGTCATGTTAGCTAGCGGGGGAACTTAGATTTGAAGTCTGACGGTTCGGTTGATAAGTTTGAAATATTAAATCCTTTTTGTGAGACCGACAACCTGAAAAATAACCCTCCCTTGTGTTTAACCATAGCTGATATACGTATTTTATAACACTTGACATGCGTCGTATGTGTTTAAGAATTTGATGAAAGTCTGACATGTCTGAAATTTTTTTTAGAATTGATAAATATCTTTAGGATTAAACAGGTTTGTTCTAAGTTAAGCAATATCAAGAATAGTTCATACAATGAAGTAGATATGAAGAGTTTTATAGAGATTTTAACAGAAACTAGAAGTCTGAAAAATAACCCATTTGGAATCTTGTTGGAGTAATTACATACCTTATCCACATGTAACGTCTTCGGATTTAAAAGAAAAGCTGGCTATATCTCCGTTTTCACTGAGTTCAGAATATTTTAAATAAAACGAGTCTTTTGTTTTGCGGCCTTGGTAACTTGAGTAATTAAGTCTTTGGGGTGTCTCTACACCTAATACCCTAAAACCATCTGGTTTGAGAGTCATTGACCCAAAGCTCGCTAAGTTTCCAATCGCTAAATAAAATAAGCTAAGCAAATGTTCTCTCCAAGTTAAAAGTCCTCACGGTTATTTGTGGGAGAATAATCTTGGCAGAGACGAGTTTTCTATTAAAACAGTTTTTTTCGCGGAGATATGAAGGTATATTTATAAAAGACGTTTTGCACGATAACTTGGGTGTGTATGAACAAAAACAGGTAAAAAGTAGGAGTGAAGAATAAGATTTAGGTTCTCTGTTAAAAAACGATATAAATTCTTACTTGAAACCTAACTGGAAAACAAAACTTGAGAAAATCTTAACTCCTTTCAAACTCATGTGATCCTTCAAAAGTTTATCCTGGTCCGTAATTATGACATGATGACCATAATCAAAGTTCTTAAAACCTTATGGACACTATCCGCACAATCACGTAAAGACACATATGAGCTTATGTTAAACAAATTGTGAGGAGTGAAAAATAGGGTTTAAACATTTCTGACTTGGGTAATAGAACTTCTAATTTTGATCCTTAACCTTAAGATTAGAATCAACAGTTTCTCCACGACACTAACTTGACTGGATTTTGCAGGTGTAATCTGCCGAAAACCCTCAGGAGACAACACTTCTCCTATCAGGGACACCTAGAGATTTAACGGCTTGTTGCACGTGCTCAGTGCAATCGCGTTCCCTGCGAAAATGAGGTTAGAATTTTGTTTTGCTCGGGACGAGCAAAAGATAAGTTTGGGGGTATTTGTTTATCACAGAAAACTGCAATTTAATACCGCCCATTCATTATCTATTTTGTTATATATCGGTACTATTAATCAGTGTCTGCTCAGTAATTAAAAATTACAGGTATTCATGATAAAATACTGGAAACACACTCAATATCACGGATATAGAATTTGGGAGCCGACACTGCAATCAGAACAGAGAACCGATCGATATTCAGAGAGCTCTTTTGCAATAACAAGTGTGCACACAATTTTGGTCCAACACAATACATGTGTGACACTAGCTCTTTGACATAGACCATTTGGGGGCAGCCCTTGCACAATTTATGCAAGTGGGCACATGCGTGAGTTGATGTGTGTTTAATGCATAAAGTTATGATGTGATATAATGCAACACTTTTCCTCCAATTCTATTGAGTGCAAACCAGGGTTATTTAGAGAAATTAAACAGTACCAGAAGAATAGTGGAGAGCACAAAAGTGTACCATGCTATAACGTTTTGAAAATCGTTTCGGTGAAATTTCGAAAAAACGGTAAAATAAGGGGGATTTCTGTAAAATGTCAAAATACAAATATCTTTATTATAAAATTAAATATACATATTCTAGCTATGTAATTGCTAGTATTTGGTGTTTATTGACCCACTGGTGAAATTTCAAACTTTCTGAAAAATTTTCCGAAATTAATTATTTTAATATTATTTTAAGCCGTCACTAATATATTTAATTAGGGAAAATTACAAATTGGAATGAGTTGAAACAAATTTTGTGCATCATAAAACTTTAAATAAAATTTTATCATGTGGTTTTTGAAATGAAATCGTTTGCCTAAACGGTTTAGAAATTATTGAAGAAAAAAAAGGCTTTTTTTTAGTGTAAATGGATGTTTGGGGTATTGTATTTGTCATTTTCCATCACCCCACACCCATACCCACACTCACACACCCCTATTTACTTCTCTCCTTGGCTGAATTCAGCAGCCCCCACCCTTTTTCCCACTTGAATTTGAAAGAGAAGAAAAGAAAGAAAAGAAAAGAAAAGAAAATGGATAAAAGAGTTGACCTTTTGTTGACTTGGACTTTTCCCTCACCATACCTCACACCACACCCCCTCTCTCCTCTCCCCCACCTGAATTTCTGGCCGAGCCCTCCCCAAGTGCGGCCCCCCAATTTTCTCCTCTCATTTCCTCATCAAAAACCTATCAAAAACCTCCAAAATTCCATCACAAATCAAGCTAAAACCCAAATCCAACTCCTACCCATTTTTCCTTGATCTATTCTAGTGTGGATCTTGGAGCAAGAAGAAAGTTTGTGAGGCTAGGTTGGATGTTGATTCAAGTTTTGTGAGGTATAAATCCTTGTTCCATGGTTTGTTTGTTGCTTAGTTACTTAATTGTTGCTATCATACCTCATTTGAAGCTAATTAGGTGTTTAATTAGGTTTAATTGGTTGGTTGGAAAATTCAAGAAAAGGGGTTTGTAAATCAAATTAGGGTTTTCTTCATTGGGTATTGATCTTGATGTGGGGATTAACATGTTAATGTGATGCTAAAACTAACCTAGTTGCTAGTTTACTAATTGATGCTTGTAATTGTTAAAATTGGAATTTTATGCAAACTAGGTTTTGGAAATTTATTGCAAATGTTAGACTAAAATTCTAATTAGGTTTTTCATGACTTCATTAACATTATTAAGTGTAGTTTAATGCTTTAGATCATGCAAATCTAAGCTAGATTGTAGTTTGTGCATTTTTGCAATGAAATTGTTAAAATTTAGATATTTTGTAAACTAGAATTTTAGGGTTTTTGGAATTTAATGAGATTAAATTATGGGAATTGTTTTGATGACTTATTTAAGATATTTAGTGAATATTATGGCCGCTAGATTCGTTTATACATCGAGTTTTGTACTAAAACGGTGATTTGTGCTTGCTAGATTTTCGGGAAAACGACCTTTTAAGTGAAATTGGGGTTTTTGTGAATTTTAAGCTATTTTATATTATAATTAGTGCTTGTAATTGTACAAATGAGTGTGTTGAGAGCTTTCTCGATGGTTTGGCGTTTGTACGCCAACGTCGAGGGTTTTTGAGTCGGATTTTAATGCGATACGGTGCGTTATGATATGCAGGTACCCCATGTGGACTTCGAGACGACAAGCAAGCGCGTGGCGACGTCAGCACCGGCGAGCGAGGACCAGGTGAGAAGATTTATATCTACGGGGAGAAGTCGGGTGGATGGCGTATAGCACCCCCGCAGTCCGTGGTGGTGTATACGGATGCGTATACACACCAACAATTATTATATGTTATTTGGGATTAATAACGATGTTTAGGATGGATATTGGTGTGTTGGATTATTTTAGTGTTGCGAACCCTAGGGTAGTGTTGCACTGCACATACACACATACATACTTGCATACATTCCTATTTATATGTGCTCATGGGATTCTTTATAGTTATGTGTTCACATGGGTATGGGACTATGTGTTCACATAGGGATTTGAGGATGATACTTGGGATTGAGCTGAGTCGTTGAGATTTGTTTCGTGGTTGTGATATCGGTGATATGGCAGGATTCGTATTTGAGATACGTCCTGATATTATAGCGGGTCTTTGAACGACGATACGGGTGAATAGTGCTATAATCAAAATGGTCGGCATGTGATCGTGATATGAGATATGATATGCTAGGATATTGATATTAGGCCGTATCGGGCGATGCTTACCCTTGATGATGCTATGTGCTGACGGTATCGGTTTGTACGAGATTGTCGATCTGTAGTCAGATCATGAGTATATTGAGGATATTAGTATTGTACTAGACATAGGTCAGTACCCTAGACTATGATCTTGAATAAAGAGGATACCAGAGGAATGGTGTGAGGAATATGATATTGACCCGTACCCAGATTTGGGGATGCCGTACGACGGATTTACGTACGAGCTATATCTTGATGATCGATCCGCACTCTTGACTTGGGATGTCTGATTGTAGATATGGTATCGGATATGATATTATTGAGGCGGGATCACCGACTAATATATATACATGTATGTATATGGATCGACTCAGATGTTAGACGGTTTCCTTACCTGTAGTCCAGCTTGTTAGCTTAGCCCTTTAGTTTAGTATAGTTGTTAGATTAGATTCGATTCTTACCTATTTCAAAAACCAACGAATCGTGGTTATTTTAAAAGACTGCCCAAGGGATCCTACGGATATTTCAAAAGACGTATCTTTTCATAAAAACACCGTAGCCCCTATTTTCAAAACCCCATGGTTTGTGTTATTTCAAAAGGCACCATTTGTAGGACTTATATTAGATTAATGCAGGTTAGTTACAGTTGCGTCTTGTATTCAGCTCCCGCTTATTATTGTGGTTCGCTTCGCATCGCACACTTATGTTATAATTTCTTATTGCAATGTTGATATCATATTGTTAGGACACCAGCACCATTACCGATGATGCGTATGTACCACGTACACTTACTTGCCGGCTCACACACATCTTCATCGGTAATTGCCATGTCACGTACACCTTAGAAAATATTATTGCTTGACTTAGTTTGTTAGTTAGTAATTTGACATGATATTAGTGTACCTGTCTTATATGCCAGCTTAACATTGTAGTTATTACTTGCCACTTCATGCATACTGTTATTCATTGTTATGCCCATATTCATGGTTTTACATGCTATTGATGATTTGGGTTCGGATTTCCATGAGATTTTCTGGATTTGGGGGGGGGGGGGGAGGAACCGCAAAACTTATATAAACTGATTTCTCTCTTTTTAAATAAAAAGTGCGGTTTTTCCCATGATGTATGAGCCGTCCACCATGAGTTTGCTGATGGATTTCGAGACCCGATTCGAGGAGACGGATGAACCGTTTCGGGTACATGGTGGACCCGGTAAGGTACCCCGGGGCAAGAAGCGCGTGAGGATGACGATGTGAGCCTGGCAGGGGAGCACTACCTACCGGTGATATTACCCGACGCGTCGGATATCCGGAGGATACCGTCGTGGTCTTGAGATAGATGGTAGGGGCCGGTCTGGATTGACGGCGCCCTAGATATTGTGATTGAGATTTTGAGATATTGAGGTACAGAGATTGTGATACAGAGATATCGAGATATTTGGACACTTGTTTTGTGTCGATGATGGGCACTGTTTTATGCTGATTTCATTTATGGTACCTCACTTTTAAAATACAGAAATCTCACTGATTTATGAAAGCAGTTTTCTTCAGTACATGCATTTTGTTTCATGCATTCATACCTTGCTATCTGAGGCACTGACACGGCACATGGATTTACACTTGGGTTAGATATTTGCCCGAACCATTGTTATGGGTTGCTGGTTATTTATTTGAGGATATATTATGATCTTTGACCTAGGATTGCGTTATTTATGCGATTTCTGTGCGTAGATGTTTTTCTACTCACGAGTTGGCAACTCACCCCCGTTGTGCCACAGTTCTTGCAGGTTTCGCCGTACAGGTTTCATTACGGCTTTGCTGGCACTATTTCCATTTCCGGGTGACTTGCTAGTAGGTGGGTTTATTGTATCGTACCCATCATTACATCTTGTATATTATTATTCAGTTATATCTAGAAGTTCCATCAACCAAACATGTATTTATTTTTGAGATAGAGACCAGTGATGTTATTCTTTCGACCTTAGAGTCGCGCGTTGTATTTTTGTGGTTTCTTGTTGTTTTGAGTTTCCTTTTGAGTTTTGATCCTCGCCGTTGGCGTTGTATATTATATTGCTTGTGTGGTTGTGACCGTCGATTGACGAAGAGCTAGCTCCCGCTTGGGGATGCCTTTTTATTGATTTCGTATACTATTCATGTTGTATCCCGTTTGGGAGCCAGTATTTACAAAGGAGACTCTGCCGAAATTTTCAGGAAATTTTTGATGTTTTTAAAAAACCGCATAATTCGGCTTATGCTATTGAAACTACTTGCTTTAAGTTGGTTTTTCCTGCACTCTACATCTTTTCTTGGTTTGGATTTCTGGGTTTTCGGTTTACTTAGATTACGTACGCCTCGAGACGTTCGTAGTTTAAGTGCCGGTCATGTTCCGTACTTTCGGGTCGTGACAAAGTTGGTATCAGAGCGTTAGGTTTTACCTTCGGAGCGTAGGATGACCCTTGGTTGATGGAATATGTGACTAAAGTAGAGTGACGTACCGTAGGTATGTTCCGCGGCATATTTACGATACGCTACTCCACTTAAGAAGCCTTAGGATGTACATTTCTTTGCTCAGTATTATATTCATTCCGATCTAGCCTCATCAGTACCAGTTATGGTTTTGCTGCCACGATTACGGGCAGGGAGAGCTGCAGCTAGAGTTGCGGTCAGTACGAGCTCGTCACGAACGAGGACTGACCAGGGCGAAATTCCGGCGACACACGATTGCGGAGATGTGTCTTTTTATTGTGTTTCCGCGCCACGAGCGTTTGGCGGATCGCCTTTATGAGGTTACTCGGATGTGCTGATCAGCACTAGAGAATTGAGCCACTGACAGAGGCCAGCCAGATTTTGATGACCGTTGGTGTATTGCTTACTCATGATGATTGAGGCACTGTTCAGCGTGCAGACGAGTGAGCCAGTTGTTGCTGCGAGTGACGAGATATCGGGCCATATGTTGGAGCTATTGCGGGACGAGTTGTACTAATAGATGATAGAAGGTCGCTAGTCACCCGATGATGAATGACTAGGACAGGTGGTTCGTTCGCCTACCCCGATGCGAGGTCATCAGATAGATTGATTCCTGCTAGAGACGACTTCACGCGGAGACGTTGAGAATCGACAGAGACGATCGAATGTCAGAAACCTATTATTCCAAGTTTAAAGTAGTCGGAATGACATGCATGCAATTCTATGGTCCCTCTAGAAGAATGAAACCCTAACTCGACTTAATGACCGTGTGAAAGCCTTGGAACCTTCAGGTTTGCGGCAGTTCTGCGGCGCCATTAGTGAGGCTTGGGTTTGCCCTTCTACGGCTGGACCACCGATGCTGTGGTATGTGTTCGATACTATTAAACTGTGCCCAAGATGTTGAGCTCTTAGGGGATTATGAGGTTTTGACGAATCGATCGAATGGTTCGACTTCATTCGGATGCTAGGTGGTGAGATGCATTCTTGGGAGACTCCAGATACGAGGATAGTCGTTGGAGCTCAGTCTATGCAGCCACGACGAGACGAGTCCAGAGCAGTCGACATTAGAAAAGTGGAGTAAGAGGTTCATACGAGATCTTGATGAAATGACGTTCCACTCCGCCGACATCAGAGATGCGATGCGCATGCCGAGGCATGGTACTTGGATTTACCTTCCAGAAGGAGTCGCGATGAGTATGCAGTCGTTCCAGAGCAAGATGCAGATATAGGAAAGGACGATGACTTCCGGACAGTTGGCCCAAGATTCTTAGAGGATGCACTTGAGCGGTACTATTCCGCCATTATCGATTTCGATGTTTTGGGGGATTTATTCGCATGATTTGATTTTGATGATTGAGGATTTACGATCTTTGCACAGTGTTGCACTTGATATCGTTTTCGTGCTTTGGTTTCACATGTTTGTGATTTTACGGTTTTAGACATTTGAGTTGATTTTGTGCGTATGCGCGCACACGATTTGGTTCCTGCACTCTGTATAGTGTATATATGCTTGCAGTGCAGTGATACGCCTTTTATGCACTTAGATGCACTGGACTTCGATTTCGATTGTGATACTCGATATTTGTTTTGTGCACCTTGTGCACCTGATTTGATTTTGCGCATGTTCGGCGCTTGATATTGGATTTCATGATTTCGTGCATGATGGATGCACCTGCCTTGGATTTTCGCACATGTTGAGCGCATGTTTTGAGATGTGATTTTGGTGCACACCAGATGCACTAAATCGAGATTTTTCGTGCATATCAGATGCACCTGATTTTGCTGTCAGGCACACACGTTGCCTACGACAGATGCTTTGTGCACACCCGATGCACTTAGATCTTGTTTCTGTGCACTTATATGGCACGTATATAGATTTTGATTGACGTGCGCACCAGACGCATGTAGTATTCATACGCGTATGTTGGGATTGATTTCTTATAGAGCAGTACGTTTTTTTTATGATAATTGCAATGTGTTTTCGTACTAAGCAGGACTAGTCAGAGGACAGTACCAGAATGTATTTTGCATGCATTGATAGTTATTGAAGGGATTTCCAGAAAGCGAGCTATAGCCTCAGTATTTACCTACGTGTCTGATATGACACGAAATGATTAAAACAAGGAGACCCTTCTAAATTGTTTCCAAAACGGCGGAACGTACATTTCAAACAAAGGTATATATGTATATAGTAATTTTCTTATGATAGACTTCCGCCACTGTGCCGTGTTATGCGCGTTGCACATCGACTTAAATAGATTTGGCATGCATTTCCTTCAGATACTTACATATATAGATTCGATATTTACATGTATAGTTTCGAGTTATATCATATTGGTTTTGCTTTGGATTTGGCATTGATGTATTCCCCATGACTCCGATGATTGCGGGATGCTTGACGGAGTTTTGATTGAGTTATATGCTCATTTTTCATGCGCATGCGCTGCGCTACGATTTGTTTTATGTATTTACAATTTCGGAGCCCCGACGACTTGATGGTTTTGGTTTAGATGTTTTAGTATTTGGGAGGAGTTTTAATTTAAATTCGGGGACCGAATTTCTTTAAGGGGGGAAGATTGTAACGTTTTGAAAATCGTTTCGGTGAAATTTCGAAAAAACGGTAAAATAAGGGGGTTTTCTGTAAAATGTCAAAATACAAATATCTTTATTATAAAATTAAATATACATATTCTAGCTATGTAATTGCTAGTATTTGGTGTTTATTGACCCACTGGTGAAATTTCAAACTTTCTGAAAATTTTTCCGAAATTAATTATTTTAATATTATTTTAAGCCGTCACTAATATATTTAATTAGGGAAAATTACAAATTGGAATGAGTTGAAACAAATTTTGTGCATCATAAAACTTTAAATAAAATTTTATCATGTGGTTTTTGAAATGAAATCGTTTGCCTAAACGGTTTATAAATTATTGAAGAAAAAAAAGGCTTTTTTTAGTGTAAATGGATGTTTGGGGTATTGTATTTGTCATTTTCCATCACCCCACACCCATACCCACACTCACACACCTCCATTTACTTCTCCCCTTGGCTGAATTCAGCATCCCCCACCCTTTTCCCCACTTGAATTTGAAAGAGAAGAAAAGAAAGAAAAGAAAAGAAAATGGATAAAAGAGTTGACCTTTTGTTGACTTGGACTTTTCCCTCACCATACCTCACACCACACCCCCTCTCTCCTCTCCCCCACCTGAATTTCTGGCCGAGCCCTCCTTAAGTGCGGCCCCCCAATTTTCTCCTCTCATTTCCTCATCAAAAACCTATCAAAAACCTCCAAAATTCCATCACAAATCAAGCTAAAACCCAAATCCAACTCCTACCCATTTTTCCTTGATCTATTCTAGTGTGGATCTTGGAGCAAGAAGAAAGTTTGTGAGGCTAGGTTGGATGTTGATTCAAGTTTTGTGAGGTATAAATCCTTGTTCCATGGTTTGTTTGTTGCTTAGTTACTTAATTGTTGCTATCATACCTCATTTGAAGCTAATTAGGTGTTTAATTAGGTTTAATTGGTTGGTTGGAAAATTCAAGAAAAGGGATTTGTAAATCAAATTAGGGTTTTCTTCATTGGGTATTGATCTTGATGTGGGGATTAACATGTTAATGTGATGCTAAAACTAACCTAGTTGCTAGTTTACTAATTGATGCTTGTAATTGTTAAAATTGGAATTTTATGCAAACTAGGTTTTGGAAATTTATTGCAAATGTTAGACTAAAAATCTAATTAGGTTTTTCATGACTTCATTAACATTATTAAGTGTAGTTTAATGCTTTAGATCATGCAAATCTAAGCTAGATTGTAGTTTGTGCATTTTTGCAATGAAATTGTTAAAATTTAGATATTTTGTAAACTAGAATTTTAGGGTTTTTGGAATTTAATGAGATTAAATTATGGGAATTGTTTTTATGACTTATTTAAGATATTTAGTGAATATTGTGGCCGCTAGATTCGTTTATACATCGAGTTTTGTACTAAAACGGTGATTTGTGCTTGCTAGATTTTCGGGAAAACGACCTTTTAAGTGAAATTAGGGTTTTTGTGAATTTTAAGCTATTTTATATTATAATTAGTGCTTGTAATTGTACAAATGAGTGTGTTGAGAGCTTTCTCGATGGTTTGGCGTTTGTACGCCGACGTCGAGGGTTTTTGAGTCGGATTTTAATGCGATACGGTGCGTTATGATATGTAGGTACCCCATGTGGACTTCGAGACGACAAGCAAGCGCTTGGCGACATCAGCACCGGCGAGCGAGGACCAGGTGAGTAGATTTATATCTACGGGGAGAAGTCGGGTGGATGGCGTATAGCACCCCCGCAGTCCGTGGTGGTGTATACGGATGCGTATACACACCAACAATTATTATATGTTATTTGGGATTAATAACGATGTTTAGGATGGATATTGGTGTGTTGGATTATTTTAGTGTTGCGAACCCTAGGGTAGTGTTGCACTGCACATACACACATACATACTTGCATACATTCCTATTTATATGTGCTCATGGGATTCTTTATAGTTATGTGTTCACATGGGTATGGGACTATGTGTTCACATAGGGATTTGAGGATGATACTTGGGATTGAGCTGAGTCGTTGAGATTTGTTTCGTGGTTGTGATATCGGTGATATGGCAGGATTCGTATTTGAGATACGTCCTGATATTATAGCGGGTCTTTGAACGACGATACGGGTGAATAGTGCTATAATCAAAATGGTCGGCATGTGATCGTGATATGAGATATGATATGCTAGGATATTGATATTAGGCCGTATCGGGCGATGTTTACCCTTGATGATGCTATGTGCTGACGGTATCGGTTTGTACGAGATTGTCGATCTGTAGTCAGATCATGAGTATATTGAGGATATTAGTATTGTACTAGACATAGGTCAGTACCCTAGACTATGATCTTGAATAAAGAGGATACCAGAGGAATGGTGTGAGGAATATGATATTGACCCGTACCCAGATTTGGGGATGCCGTACGACGGATTTACGTACGAGCTATATCTTGATGATCGATCCGCACTCTTGACTTGGGATGTCTGATTGTAGATATGGTATCGGATATGATATTATTGAGGCGGGATCACCGACTAATATATATACATGTATGTATATGGATCGACTCAGATGTTAGACGGTTTCCTTACCTGTAGTCCAGCTTGTTAGCTTAGCCCTTTAGTTTAGTTTAGTTGTTAGATTAGATTCGATTCTTACCTATTTCAAAAACCAACGAATCGTGGTTATTTTAAAAGACTGCCCAAGGGATCCTACGGATATTTCAAAAGACGTATCTTTTCATAAAAACACCGTAGCCCCTATTTTCAAAACCCCATGGTTTGTGTTATTTCAAAAGGCACCATTTGTAGGACTTATATTAGATTAATGCAGGTTAGTTACAGTTGCGTCTTGTATTCAGCTCCCGCTTATTATTGTGGTTCGCTTCGCATCGCACACTTATGTTATAATTTCTTATTGCAATGTTGATATCATATTGTTAGGACACCAGCACCATTACCGATGATGCGTATGTACCACATACACTTACTTGCCGGCTCACACACATCTTCATCGGTAATTGCCATGTCACGTACACCTTAGAAAATATTATTGCTTGACTTAGTTTGTTAGTTAGTAATTTGACATGATATTAGTGTACCTGTCTTATATGCCAGCTTAACATTGTAGTTATTACTTGCCACTTCATGCATACTGTTATTCATTGTTATGCCCATATTCATGGTTTTACATGCTATTGATGATTTGGGTTCGGATTTCCATGAGATTTTCTGGATTTGGGGGGGGAGGAACCGCAAAACTTATATAAACTGATTTCTCTCTTTTTAAATAAAAAGTGCGGTTTTTCCCATGATGTATGAGTCGTCCACCATGAGTTTGCTGATGGATTTCGAGACCCGATTCGAGGAGACGGATGAACCGTTTCGGGTATATGGTGGACCCGGTAAGGTACCCCGGGGCAAGAAGCGCGTGAAGATGACGATGTGAGCCTGGCAGGGGAGCACTACCTACCGGTGATATTACCCGACGCGTCGGATATCCGGAGGATACCGTCGTGGTCTTGAGATAGATGGTAGGGGCCGGTCTGGATTGACGGCGCCCTAGATATTGTGATTGAGATTTTGAGATATTGAGGTACAGAGATTGTGATACAGAGATATCGAGATATTTGGACACTTGTTTTGTGTCGATGATGGGCACTGTTTTATGCTGATTTCATTTATGGTACCTCACTTTTAAAATACAGAAATCTCACTGATTTATGAAAGCAGTTTTCTTCAGTACATGCATTTTGTTTCATGCATTCATACCTTGCTACCTGAGGCACTGACACGGCACATGGATTTACACTTGGGTTAGATGTTTGCCCTAACCATTGTTATGGGTTGCTGGTTATTTATTTGAGGATATATTATGATCTTTGACCTAGGATTGCGTTATTTATGCGATTTCTGTGCGTAGATGTTTTTCTACTCACGAGTTGGCAACTCACCCCCGTTGTGCCACAGTTCTTGCAGGTTTCGCCGTACAGGTTTCATTACGGCTTTGCTGGCACTATTTGCATTTCCGGGTGACTTGCTAGTAGGTGGGTTTATTGTATCGTACCCATCATTACATCTTGTATATTATTATTCAGTTATATCTAGAAGTTCCATCAACCAAACATGTATTTATTTTTGAGATAGAGACCAGTGATGTTATTCTTTCGACCTTAGAGTCACGCGCTGTATTTTTGTGGTTTCTTGTTGTTTTGAGTTTCCTTTTGAGTTTTGATCCTCGCCGTTGGCGTTGTATATTATATTGCTTGTGTGGTTGTGACCGTCGATTGACGAAGAGCTAGCTCCCGCTTGGGGATGCCTTTTTATTGATTTCGTATACTATTCATGTTGTATCTCGTTTGGGAGCCAGTATTTACAAAGGAGACTCTGCCGAAATTTTCAGGAAATTTTTGATGTTTTTAAAAAACCGCATAATTCGGCTTATGCTATTGAAACTACTTGCTTTAAGTTGGTTTTTCCTGCACTCTACATCTTTTCTTGGTTTGGATTTCTGGGTTTTTGGTTTACTTAGATTACGTACGCCTCGAGACGTTCGTAGTTTAAGTGCCGGTCATGTTCCGTACTTTCGGGTCGTGACACGTGCCAAGATGAGCCCATATGCTCGGATTTTGGCCGGCGAGACCCCAAGAATATCCGGCGACACCGGTCCCCTTAGCCTAGCCCCCTTTCCCCCCATTTTCTTCTAGCACTTTATAGGCATCACATCACCCATTTTATATTATTTGTTTATTCTATTTTGATGCCTATAAACCAGAATAGATATTGAGCAAGGGGTACCATGTAACATATACTCCATTTTTATAGTTTCCGCAATCAATAACGGTATCGCGTGTAGCGAGCGTTAGTGAGAACGGGTCGTCCTCTGCGATTCGAGGAATTTGTAAATTCTTGCTTTAGATGAGTCGAAAGAACTAATAAAGAAATTCAAGAAATTGTTTAAGATTTAGTTGAAGTAATAGTTTTAAGAAAATCAAGAAATCATTTTCAAGAAAGGAAATCAAGAAAATCTTCTAGATCTAATTATCAAGAAAATATGAAGAAGGCTTATAGGATTCGATCGGATTTAGCAGCCATGGATGACTAATAAAGGTAACTCATCTTTTCTGTTGACAGTTTAACGCTAGATTGATGGCGATGAATGCGGATTAGGGTTTCTTGGAAGAAACTAGGGTTTTTTCACTATAGTCCCTTGTCCTTTCATTGACCCCATTCATTTTCTAGCCCTTCACAAAAAGATCGTCAATCTTATCTCACATCGTGGTCAAGATAATCAATAATTTGATATCGTACCCAATGAGGATGTTAACGATTCCTTTGCGAAGCTTTGTAAATTTCATAAGACTAAAGAAAAGTATAGAATTCTATTATCCATTGATCTACCCTAATCCTACGAATCTTATAAAGCGGAGATTTACTCGCGCATCATGAAAATCGAAGAAAGATTAGAAAAAGAATGTTAGTGATATGTATGCCCTAGAGGACATTACTTTACATACGATGTATATTGTAGTGGATGCTTAGACATATATATGGAGGACTTTCTTGCTCGACATGATAGTATGCTATATGGTTGCTCTTTATCTTAACATGTACTCTAATTGTCTCTATGTTACATGTTGATAAAGCCCTTAAGATGAGTACTTGACTACCAGGACTATGATGCGGATCATACTAGTGGGGACGGTGTAGTCGCTAAGTACATCCTTCAAATGTTCCTAGTCGTAGGTGTATCGAGACAGGGCATCGATATACCAGAGTAGACTAGCGTATAGCTTCTCGACCCATGAAGATGGGCGATGGATGATCCCATATCCATTGGTGTTTGACATCAGAGACAGTATACTGGTGCTCAGTGGAGACTGGGTACACTGGACGGACTCGCCGAGAACTCCCAGATGGTATTATACCCCACGTCAGATGGCAGTTCTCTGGTGACACTGGTACAGGTTAGTCTGTAGACCCAAGATCGTCATAGAGTCTTGTGTGATTCCCACTGTGCTTTGATTTCCACCTTACCACGTTCAAGAGAACGTGCAAAACGATGGCTTTTAGATACAGTCCCGAATCACATGGAGGCAATGAGCGATAGGAGGGGTTTCGTCTCTCCCGGTATTGGGAGTTGATGTTGCGCTGTGTTCGATTGGCTATAACTGGAAATCCCTGGCCAGGGTTGCTGAGATTTACTGGTAAGTGTTATTTGTAGTTTCTCGAACTGTTATGGACCTCATTTCAACATGACTTATCAGTAACTGGGGTCTGACGTTTACCACCCCTAGACTAGATATGCGGCATATCAGACGAAGAGACCGGACTGTACGTGAGTGTTACTGGTTGGATTCACAGGAGAATGTACAGGCTTGCTTGTTGATCTTTTGATCGCTCAATACCTGGGTGGCTGTTACGTTTAGCTGACCGCTTGCAGCTTGTGGGCGTTTGATATGATCATCACCTACTGCCGACGTATTGACGATTCTTTAGAGTCCTACACAGAGGTTTCCTGGCTCAGGAAAAACGGAGTAGGAGCACATATGTGATATGTGTGGGACCGAGAATAATACGAGTATGTGATACCGTATTCGATTCTCGCGATATGTGATATCGGCCGGGTATATGTGATATAGCCGGGTCATCGGATCAAATGATGATTCGATGAACTGATACATTTTATATTAGTCGGTTTTTTGTGAAATAGCCGGATTATCCGATCAAGTGTTGATTCGATAATTTAATGTATAATTATATATTTGATATATTACATTATATTAACTAATATAAGCTCACTTAAAGATTCTTTTTCTCACTTGATAATACATTGATGTATATGTGATATATGTTAATTGTATTATTTTCTTTTGTTATAAAATATTGTATATGGGATATATAATATTGTAACATGTTAGGGTTATAAATGCAACTAGGGTTTAAACTTTGATTAGGGTTTATGGTTAGGTTTATAAATATATATTTGTTTTAAAAATTCAAATTGTGTGGATTTTCTTTTGGATAAGCTTGGAGGAAGCTTCATGACCTTTGATAAAGTCCACCTTCTTTGTTTCTAGCTTGATATTTGTTAACCCAACTTTAATCCTAGCCTATGGTTTATTCTCTACATGAGTTAGCCATGACACATACTTAACCTTGGTTGCATTTCTAACCTCAACAATAATTCATTCATCACTTTCTTCTTCATCTTCTTCAAGCTCTTAAAAAAGCTTGCTTGATTTTTATTTGTGATGAAACAAAGTGAGATAAAGAAAACAAAAGACAGAAAAATTCCTATTTCATCATCCTCATCTATTCTAACCACTTAGATTAGGGTGTTTTCTTTACTAATACTTGATTAGTGAAGCAAGAGCTTGGCTTTGAGATTTTTCAAGGTAGATCATCTTAGTATTTGAAGATTAGAAGCAAGCTTGCATCATTCTCTTCATGGAGCCTCTCTAGAGTCCGGGTACTTGATGATCGCAGCCAAGGGACCTCAACACGGAGCTTATAAAGCGAAGGAACAGACTAAAAAGGTTGTAATCCCTAACTCTTAGATGTTAAAGTGTTAACATGCTTGTTTGGTTTGATTCTCTAGTTAACATCCTAAGGTTTAGGGTTATCTATAATGGCAAAATTTTGAAATTGGCAAGTGTGATTCCACCCGAAACCTTACTGCCGTTGTAGGTAACCCAACAGTGGTATCAGAGCCAGGTTAGAGAATTAGACGGAAAAGTATAGGATTACGAAACCGAAACAACTCCGAAACACCCGATATCAAACCCTAGTTTCTGTCGAATTTAAAATGAGCTCTAAAATTTTTTCAAACAAGTGCAGAATCATGTATGAGATACACAGTGAACATACCCAAAACCTGGACCCATGTGCTCGGATTTTGGCCGAGCACATGGCCGAGAAATCCGAGCAGGCCGGCCCCCCAGTGGGTGTTGAGCTCCACGTTTGGGTGGTGTTCAAGTCTCTGGGGTTTGGTCTTTTGGTGGTGTTTATTTTTGCTAAATTTGCATGAGATGTTTATTTACTCAAAAGGTAATTCGGAGTGTTTGGTATTCGCAATTCTAGCTTGGTTTCATGATTGTTTAGACAATGTTCACAAGTTTGAACGGATATCAATAACTCACTTTTTCCCCTGCCGGAAAATTTCCAAGTGTTGGATTTTTCCTTAGTTAAAGAACATTTAAATATCGTGCAAGCAACGCGGTAGACCCTCTAGAAGAACGAAAACTTTAACTCGATTATGTGACCATCAAAACCGCCTCTAAACCCTAGGGTTTGTAGTAGTTCGGCGCTGCCACATGTGAGGCGTTGGTTTGACCCTTCTACGGCTGGTTCATTGGTACTGTGGCATGTGATGGATGCTTTTAAACTAAGTTCAAGTGTTGAGCAAATAGGGAAATTTTTGGTGTTTGTTGATTCGATCGGAATGTTTAACATCGTCTAACTTTTTCTATAATGCGATACAATATTTGGAATCCACAAGTAGTTATGAGATAACTAATTTGAATGTTATAAATCTAGCAGTTTAGCCTCAGTAGATCGGTTGCCATGGGATTTTGATGCGATCAAAAGTCCGTCACAACCACGTAGCGTACGCGGATACTCACCGGGTAAACTTAATAGATAGCTGCGCCCCATAGCCCCGACTAAGTGACTGTAGGAGAACCCCGTCGCCAAAAGCATCCGTTCGGGTGCTCGCGGAAACGGTGTTCCGCCTTAGTGTACTTCGTCGACGGCACCGGAGGCTGCGGCCGTCTACTAAAGTTTCCGATAAGCATTCGATCAGGATATCAGGAATCTTGTTGAATTGCCTGACTAGATATTGAAAAGTGTTTTCGAGATCGAGACTAAAATGCGGGGTTTATAATTGTTAGGCATGCGATGTCTAAGGAATGCATTTGGTTAGGCATGCGATATCTAAGGAGGTTGCGGATTCCAACTGTTGTACCTTTACACTTTCTTTTCTGCGACCGTAAGTGTAATATACGGTGTATCGCCGGTTTCATTGCTATACATCAATGACAATTGGGATACGCATATTTACTTACGTTGATGACAAGTGATGTTATGTGTTGCTTGATATGTTATATTGGATCGTCGTGTTTTGAATAGTCGGGGGTTTTATGTGAGATGAGGGTTTTTATTTTCATTCATGTAAAATTCATTGTATGTAATATTCTTTTATTGGGGCATGATTGGAAGAGATTTTGTATGCGTTTTAAATTTAAGAATACCGCAATCAAGACGGTGTAGCTTGGTAGCTAGCCGGTTGAGTACGAGTCAATCCACAGGGAAATGGTGTCCTTTTATTTAAGTTCTAACGAGTTAAGTCTTATCTTTGGTAGGTTTTGTTTTAAAATCTAAGAATGATAATAAATTGATATAAAGGCTTGATAGGGTTAGGATTATGTTAGTTCGAAATAGGGATTCTTCTCACTTCTTTCAATGCCCTAGTTAAGAATGTAGATGTTAGGGTAATAGTCAACAACGGGGATTAGCACGACTAGGAAGAAACTAAGTTTCTTCCTTTTGGTCCTTGTCCTTCCGTTCTTGACTCTTAGCCCTAACCTCTAGTTAATTCAACCACAACTGGTCTAACTAGGGAATCACCGCTATCTTGTAGGATAGGGTGCCATAGTGAGCGGATTATGGTTGATTTAAAGAGAGTCCTTAATTAAAATTATTTGGCCAAAGAAAGGAGTGAGAGAGATTTCCTTCTCTCAAACCTTCCCTATCCTACCCCTAACAAGTGAGGAATTACTCACTCATTAGGAAGGCGACAATAAAATTCATTTTTTTATTTGATTTTAATTGATGAACTAATTTGCAAATAATAAAAGAACAGATAAAAAATTGTAAGAATTAAAATTCAGATAAAAACAATGCGAGATAAAATGAACTTACTTTATTGATGTCCTCTCAACAACGCATTACAATTGAATTTAAATCTAGAAAATAGAAAGAGACCTAAAAACTAAAGAGAGGCATCTTAGAAAGGCACCCTAAAACAGGCACCCTAAGAAAGGCCTTAAGCTCTCCTATTTATAGATAGGAAAAACCCTAAGTTTACATTCCGATCCATACATGAAATTACAAAACAACCCCAAAAACCGAGTCAAAGCACCGACACCCCACCGACACGTGCAGAGCACGGCCGCGGAACCGCGGCAGATGTGTCTATTTGGCCGCGGTTCCACGGCCATTTGATGGTCTTGTGTGATCAATTTTTTAGGGATTCTTTCTATTGCTTTTATCTTCTGTTTGGAACACTTGGTTTCTCAAAAACTCTTCAGTTCTCTTCCAGATATTTCAACAGTGGACTTTTGCCTTGAGCTCCGCGTTTGAAGTCTTGGATCTTGTGCTGCCCTTGTGCTTTGTGCATTGAAATGCTCAATGATTTTCTATTGATTTTAATTGATTCTTTCTATTGTATAGCTTGATTACTATGTTTAGGATCTAGTTTTTCCTAACTAGTCAACCGTCATATTGAACTTAAGTCAAATATGGCCAATATTGAACTTTTCAATTTTATTAGTTTTTTGATTTTTATGGATTTTAAAATAACTATGCAAATGCAAAAAAATATACACATGAATGCGAAGGAAGAAAGCTTACCGAGTATACCCCCAAACTTAAACTTGACAGTGCCCTTACTGTCAGGCTACACCAAGAGGGTCAAAATTGTCGGCACTCCCATGTTTTTTTTATATTATTATTAACAGAAAAAGAAAACAAAATATATATACACAAAAGGGCCCCCCAAACTTAAGTGAAATAGTGTTTCCACTGTTTAAGAGTTAAAGTTCAGAGTTAGGGAGGAGAAAAACACAGTATCAAGCTATACAAGGCCTTACACAGGCCAAAGGTTAGCACCAACCATTCAAAATTTTTATCATTATAAAGCGGCAGTTGGTGAAAGAACATATTGTATAGAGTCAGGAAGAAATGAGGTAAAGATAACTGGTGTAATGGAAAAGGTTTACATTTCGATTTGTAGAGACGAAACGATAATGGTGAACGGAAACGAGAATGTTGATGATTAGGAATGGGAAGAATGGTCACATTCTCGTATGGGATAAGAAGAAATGGTGGTGGTTCGACTTCTTCAGGTGGAGGTTGATTAATCACAAAATCCGTGTCGTTTAATAATGCGAGTTCGTCGGCGAAAATATCTTCGAAACATTCATCGATGGTTTGATTGAACGTTTCAATGTCAATAAGTGTTGCGCCAGAATTCAACATACTTGATTTTTCAAAAATTACGGAGGTAGGTGACTCGTAAGGCTCATCTACCTTATTCTCAAAAGAGTCTAAATCAAGTTGTTTTTCTAGAATTATAGAACTTAAAATATCAGATTGTGATTCATTAACACTCGCTATCATTAAAGGAAGATTAGAAGAAGAACCGGAGAAAGTGGGAGAAAGAAGTTGAATACGAACTTGAGGGTGGAGATGGAGTGTATAAATTAGCACAATTTGTAATGACTGATGTGTAAAAAGTGTTGGAGATAGTGCCCTCAGAGTCAATTATTGGATCACAGGCACGTGATTGCAATGATTGAGGGAGGACCTGTCCCAGTAGGACAGTCTTACTCATGATGATAGTATACCATCTGGTTTACCTTTATCGTTGTATACTGCTTCAGGTGACCTTACAGGTCACTATTGCACGTTGATAGAGCCCCTAGGATTCTTGCTTGACTACCAGCAGTATGAGGGCGATCATATACATGGGAGCTGGGGTCTATAAGCACATCCTTAAAAGGTCCCTAGTCGTGGGAGTTTCGAGACAGGGCATCGATACTCCAGAGTAGACTAGTGTATACAGTCGAGACCCCGACGAGGGGAGGTGGCCGGTCTCACAAGCCACTGGTGTCAGTTGGTTCACCTAAGATGTATACAGGTGCTCATTGGGTTATGAGTACACCGGACAGGACTCGCCGGGAACCTGCTAGTTGGTATTATACCTGACGTCACATAGCAGTGCCCTGGTGACATGTGTACAGGTTAGTTCATTGACCTGAGATCGTCATTTGTCTCGTGTGAGTTCCCACTGTGCTTTGATTACTACCCTACCATGCTCAAAGGAGATGTGCAAACAGGTTTTAGTTGGGTACAGTCTTGAGCCACATGGAGGCAGTGAGCGGATCTGCAGGGGTTCGCCTCTCCTGGTATTGGGGGTGAGGTTGCGCTGTGTCTAGGAGAACCAGTTCATGAAAGTCCTTGGCCAAGGAAGGAGATTTACTGGTAGGTATTCCAGTAGTATCTTAGGGTGTTCTGGGCTACTCTCCGACACGACTTGTACCGCTTTTGGGGGTCTGACTTTTACCAACCCCCTAGGCCCGCCATGCGATGCTCATAAACGAACGGACCGGACTGTACGGATATTGTCACTGACAGGCTCAGTAGGGTGTCAGGATGAGTTCGCTCATCGACGTCCCTTTTTGCCAATACCTGGTAGCCCGTTACGTATTGGCTAATACCTCTGACGTGCTAGTGGTTAAATCCACAATCATAGTATTGACGAGTCTTTAGAGTCCCCCACAGACCAGTTTCTCAAGTTTCGGGCGAAACGCTGTAGAGGCCGTATGGAGATATGGCAGGGTTCGATCAGATACGTGCGGTATTGCACGGATCATGATCGGACGGATAATACTAGCGGGCTTTGGTTTAAGCCGGATCCTAGTATTGTACAGTGCAGATTTTGTCTCTTTGCATTTGTATTCAGTGGGAATACAAATGCGGGCATGTAAATGCAGTTGCGGGGTTTTCCTGTAATTTATTACGGGATCAGTTTTTTGAAGTTGCCAGTTTGCATTCCGTTCCGGCCAGTTTTCCTTTGTTCCTTCTCGGCCGGACTTTTGTGATGGAGGGGCTAATTTGCAAGTTTGCAAATTAGCATTTATGGAGGGGTTACTTGAGATTTGAAAGATTATGAAAGCATCTTTTGATTCCATTCTTTTCTTTCATCATTTCTTGCATTAATGAGATTAGAGTTGATTAGGTTTTTGATGCGAGGCTTGCTTTTGGATGTGGTCACCCTTTTGCTTTTCCTACACTCACCTCCCTTCTTGGTTTTGATTATTCCCTCCACCATTTGTTCATAGAGGGGGCCGGCCACTTTGAGTGAGGGTAGAGGCTTCATTTTTGCATGAGTGAAAATCTATCATCTCATTTTGCTTGCTTGCAAAATTCCCAACACATCTCCAAAAGCTCATTGTTTCATTCCTCCATCAAAGGCAACTTCAACCCCTAAGAGACAATGGATTCTACACTTGCCTACAGCATTCCTTGGGCACGTCGGCTCGCCAACTTTGTGCCCGAGTTGCCTCGGTCCAGAGGTGGGAGCCCGTAAAAGAACACGGTGATGTGGTGCCCGTTTCGACGAGGAGGCGACGACCGGAGATTCCGCGAGGAGATCGGAGTGGAGGCGAAGACCGAAGGACACGGATCGCTTGGTATAGCTTCTCTACTCTTATTCTAGTTTACTAGTGTTAGGTTAATGGCCCGATCCGGGTTTTAAAGTGCGCGGTGGTGCCGGTTTCTAGGTTCTAGAAAAGTGTTTCGTTTCCGCATTTCGGCGTCGGATCGACGGCCGGGGCGCCGCCGTGCACTTACACTGGTATCAGAGCCTCGCCATTAACTTAGTATAGCTTGCTCTAACGTGTTTAGAACTTCGATCGGACGAATTTTCAAAAACCGCGTTTTCATTGCATTAGTTTCTGTCGAAATTTTTTTGGGCTCTAAAAATTTTTCAGGTTGTTGCAGAAACACATGCAGGCAAATATAAGCATTCTGTGAAAATTTGGTCGCGTGACGTCACTGTACCACCGCGGAACCGCGGCCAAACCCACGCATTGGCCGCGGTTCCGCCGCCTTGTTGACTGTTCACTTTACCAAATTTTCACAGTGGGCTTATGGGTTGAAATTGGGGTTTTTGGAATATTCTTTTTGGGCCCAGATTTTCTTTAAGTGCTACAGTTGTGCTTGGGGCCCACTTGGGTATATTTGATCGATTGAAAAGTCTAAACATGTTAGTTCACAGCATTTACATTATATCTGCGACCGTGAATGTCACTCGATCGGTAAATCCAGTCTAACTGCTATAACCCTTTTAGACGGATTTGCGAACGTGACATTTATGTTGATGTTCTGTGTTGTGCTGTGATGTTGCGGATTGGTCGTGGGGGATAGCCTGGATGCAATGTTAGTACAGTTTGGTTTTTATGTACATTTGATATTGCGGGGTGAGCGTCCGACATGTGGACTGCCGTCACTGCCTGTTTGTATATTATTCTTTTAGGGCACGCCGGGGTGAGGTCGATGTACCCGTTGTATGTATATTTTACTTTCTGTACTAGGATTACCCCAAGGTGGGGTGCACGGATAGCCGGGTTCTAGAGGGAAACGAGCCCGCATCTCATGCTATTGAGACGGAGAGGGCTTCACTCTAGAATTGGCGGGCTATTCGCCACACTCGTAGGGGATACAGGTTGACCCAGGAGGGGTGCCCAAGTTACCGGTTCCATAAAGTGCTGGGTGGTCCATTCACGTTGATGAAGGGGGCTGCCCCGCTTCAGGTTTTGGCGGGTAACTTGCCGCGCCTGTAGGGGTCTAGGATTTCATTGCACAGGCTATCCACATGACCAAGGGAACGTCGGGTTTCAGTAGCGGCTCTATGAAACCCGGGGATCCCAGATATCTGTATTGTTCTGTGATGCTGGTTACATTTCTGTGATGTTGCATTTTATCACGCCTTGTGCGAATATTATATATTGATATATATACTAGTAGATGTTGTATATGTTTTGCATCCGCGCTAGTCCAGTCCCCGCTCTGTCGTTAGTTAAGTAACCTAACGGGTGATGACGGGACCCAATGGCGAATGCGGATGGCATATACGTACATCATTATTTTCGTTCTTTATTAGTGTGATCAATTGATGGGAGTGCGTTGATTCGGATCAATGCAAGCTAAACAACACTATTCTGATGTTGTTGGAACACTTTTCAAAAAGCTGTTATTGCAAGGGAGTTCTCTTTTGTTTTACATCGTGGTATTCAGTTGGAATATCCTGCACCTCAGTCGACGAAACAAGGGCCGAGATCCCTTCACCGGGAGTGACCCCTTGGACAAAAGTTTGCGTCAGGGCAGTAACTTCACTATAGCCGATTACTTTTGCTTTACATCGTGGTATTCAGTTGGAATATCCTGCACCTCATTCTACGGGAAAAGAGCCGAGATCCCTTCACCGGGAGTGGCCTCTTTAGCAAAAGCCTTCGTCACTATATTTTTAAAAGCTATCCAGTTCCTTCAACGATATCAAGTTCATTACATTAAAGGTTTTCGCTAGAAACCATTCGTAGCCCTCCGTCATTTCATATGAATAGTCAATAAGTATTCAAGCTGTGTATGTTGGCCAAAGTCAAGGCACAGTGATTGGTAGCTATTGGGTATTCATATGCTGCATAGATAGATGCGTTGGTTTGGGGCAGTCGTATAGCCTTGTTGGCCAAAGTCAAGGGCTTGTGCGGGTGGGCTCAAATTAACCTGGAGAATGACGGGTAGAACTTGACATGTGACTTATGATATGTTGGCCAAAGTCAAGGTCATAAGAGCATGGGGCAAAAATCACATCGGGAGTTTCTAAAGAAACTGAAACTTGCCAGATATGCGCATACCTTCTGGAGTGTGATAATGTGAGCGGATTCCGTCATGTTATCATGCGATGATAGTTGGATCCCGATTCCCACTGATGAGTTGGTTTACTCCTCAGGTGATCCCGACTAATTCTTCTTTCAGGTTTGGGGAGGAATTTGACGTTACAGTGGGAGGTTTCCAGATTAGATAAATTGGTAACCATTCTGATCTAGGTTAGAGTGCACGCTGAGTGTTTCTTTTCTCTCTCTCTTTGGCAGCGACCATTGACCCGACCCTAGACTATGACTCAGTAACCAAAATTAACCGAACCTTCTTAATACACTGGCTTTTGGATTGTCTGAGTTGCAAACCTCATTGCCACTCCTACTTTTACCCTTTTCTTCAGGACACCCCGTATTACTACGAACGTCCACTTCCATTGGAAAAAACCATCGTATGGTTATATACGAACTCGAAGGAATTTATTCAAGGATGGTTTCTGGTTCTGGAGAAAACGAATAGGACTATTCAGTTGTCTTTTCCTTTTACCTTCTCTCAGGTTGCGATTACTCCTTGGTTTAGGAGATAGTACACCTATTACGCATATTGGATAGTCTTCTTCCAGACCTTAGGCTGGTGCCGAACGGTTAGGAATGAAAAAAACCAATTAGCATAACGATGGTGTACAGAAGGTATTATGTAAAGACAAAGAAAGGGATTAGTAAGAGGGCAAAGTAAATTGCGACTGCTATTCACGACCAAACCAAATATTTCTTCGCCAATCCTAAATCACCTTTGTATTTCTCCAGGACACTCCGTATCACTACGAAGATCCACAGTTTATTGGATACTCCATCGTATGGTTATAGACGAACTCGAAAGGAACTTGTTCCAGTTCGGGGATGGATTCTGGTTCAGGAGAAATAAGAATAAGGTTTATTCGGTTGTCTTTTATCTTCACCTTCTCTCGCATTGCGAGTGCTCCTAGGATTAGGACAGTACACCCATTATGCTTAATGGATAGTCTTCTTCCAAACCGTAGGCTGGTGCCGAACGGTAGGGAAGGAAGAAAACCATTTAGCTTAAGAGGGTGTACAGGAGGTAATGACTAAAGACATATAAAGGGATTTGGAGAGATGGCAAAGAATTATACGGTTACAGTTGTGAATCTGGATAATGGAAGAGGCATTACTAGAAATACCCGGATACCCCATCGAAACATTTCAATGTTTCAGTTTCACTGTGTACTGTTAAAAGAAAACTGATTTCCCAATTAGACACTTGCTCCAGGGTATGTATTTACCAGGTTTGATTCTCATATCTGTATGGTTTTACAGATGATGAGTGGGAGTAAGTTATTGGGAATTGAGTAATCATCCTCATTATATCGGAATTCGTTGTAATTGGTGATATTTGAGGAAATCGCCTGGGTTGTTTGCCGGACGGCAAATATTTGGTTTTGAATATCCGTTGTTATGCACCAATTTTAAATTGATATATCTGTACGTCTATTTTTTATAGAGTGAGATATAACTTTTTGAAATTATGTCTATCACATTTACCTATATCAGTGGATGGTTAGGTAAGGAGCATTAAACAGTAGGTGTAATTCTTCATAACCATAGTACAGTTTTCAACCTATGACACACAGTGAATGAGTCACTTGACTCAAGAGACTTATACAGAGTATTGTATGTTGTCCAGTGTCCATTAGAATAGAGGGGTAGGTCCTCGTACTATATTCGGTTTACTTATGACTTCTCTGGTTCTTAGACAAGTGTTTCGTAGAAACACAGGGTCCAAGTTTTGAGAAGCTATAGGTATATGAATAAAGTAGAGGACCAGGTATTGCAAGTATCAGGATTCTTCAAGGTGATCGAAGATGTAGATACTTGTGTGTGGTATTCAGTTAATAGTAATGATTAAGAGAACTTGCTTCTCTTTCAGGTTACTCATAATTGGAAGCGTTCCTAAGTTGAGTAACGCTGATCGACCTCCTTCCATTTAGTTAACATACACTGGAAACAGCTGCATGATTTGAATCTGGTTCAATTAAATCAGTGCCTCTGTTTCTATATTGGATATAGAACAGTTCATATCTTGACATTGTTAAGGTACGGGGAGTTGTCCGGCTTATGCTTAAAACCAGACTCTGGATAACTCAAGGCACGTTTCTGTAATGGCTGTTTGTGGGTTGACCCGGGCTATGACGAGGGTTGATTTTCTACCATCAGGAAGATCAATAGTGATATTGTTCTTGACTCGCCACAGTTTTAATAAAAATGGATTTTTTTTCAGAAAAACAGTAGTGGGAGTATGGTAGAACTGGAAGTGATTCCAGAACCGCAAACGATTACTGAAGATTTGATAAGAACCTAAAGATTCAATCTGGTTTGACATTCCATTGGCCACTCCGCAGATAAAGTGGGTAACCTCAGGCACCCGAGAGGTGCTTCGGTATGCTCAAGGACGGTGGCAGGGAGGTTCTTGTTTACCCAGACTTGCCATTGCTGTTGTTCCAGACTGTGAGACCCGGCAGGAGGATGAGTATAGCGTCGTTCTAAACTAGCTTGAGAAGTGCACGTGTATATGACTCTGCCAGAGGGTTTTCGTAGTCAGTGGGAGCAGCGGAAGCATTGGTGGACAAGTGGCTTATGGCTATTTATAGACTAAAGCAGATATAGCGGAGATAGATCATCTATTTCTGATGTGACAGTCATAGGTTTGACTTCATCAGAATAGGGGATGGATCTGTTAAGAAGGTAGCAGGGTGTGATGTCCTGGTATTTGGATAACATACACAGAGTAGGAAGTGATATTCCTATACTACGATCGTTTATACTTTGGTTGTCACACAGTGTTTTCTCCAGATAGGATATTGATCCAATCCTGGAGAAACATTCGGAGGCAGTTTTAGAACATAAGTTGATGTTCTAGGGAAATGATAACGGCAGCCTCCTTTGGGAGACAGTTATCATTCCAGGCTTCCAAGGTGACCTGGATGACAGAGTGACTGTCAGAGTTATAGTTTTCCCTCTGACAAGGGGCAGTATTTTGGACAGGTGGTCCAAGTGGATACTGAGGGAAGGATGGCGCAGGATACTGATTAAGTTCAGTTGACGATACAGTCTAAGAAGTTTCGATTTGGAGTTCACTTATGAACTAGGTCCCATCAGACATCCAGACATATTCTAAGACATGTATTGCTCATTTCGGGAGATGGCTTTCTCCGCGAACTTGAGATATAGAGAGACATAGAAAGAAACATCACAGCGGATCTACTCACTGAGGCTATTCCTCGAACGCAATAGTTTTGCAAACGAGTTTTGTGAGATTGACTAGTAGAGGAGTTGGGTGTTCGGTATCACACAGGCTGTGAGTATGCGACATTGCAATAATTAGCCTTGAGTGCAACTGGGAGATTGTTGGAGATAGTGCCCTTAGAGTCAATTATTGGATCACAGGCACGTGATTGCAATGATTGAGGGAGGACCTGTCCCAGTAGGACAGTCTTACTCAAGATGATAGTATACTATCTGGTTTACCTTTATCGTCGTGTACTGCTTCAGGTGACCTTACAGGTCACTATTGCACGTTGATAGAGCCCCTAGGATTCTTGCTTGACTACCAGCAGTATGAGGGCGATCATATACGTGGGAGCTGGGGTCTATAAGCACATCCTTAAAAGGTCCCTAGTCGTGGGAGTTTCGAGACAGGGCATCGATACTCCAGAGTAGACTAGTGTATACAGTCGAGACCCCGACGAGGGGCGGTGGCCAGTCTCACAAGCCACTGGTGTCAGTTGGTTCACCTAAGATGTATACAGGTGCTCATTGGGTTATGAGTACACCGGACAGGACTCGCCGGGAACCTGCTAGTTGGTATTATACCTGACGTCAGATAGCAGTTCCCTGATGACATGTGTACAGGTTAGTTCATCGACCAGAGATCGTCATTTGTCTCGTGTGAGTTCCCACTGTGCTTTGATTACTACCCTACCACGCTCAAAGAAGACGTGCAAACAGGTTTTAGTTGGGTACAGTCCCGAGCCACATGGAGGCAGTGAGCGGATCTGCAGGGGTTCGTCTCTCCCGGTATTGGGGGTGAGGTCGCGCTGTGTCTAGGAGAGCCAGTTCATGAAAGTCCTTGGCCAAGGCAGGAGATTTACTGGTAGGTATTCCAGTAGTATCTCAGGGTGTTCTGGGCTACTCTCCGACACGACTTGTACCGCTTTTGGGGGTCTGACTTTTACCAACCCCCTAGGCCCGCCATGCGATGCTCATAGACGAACGGACCGGACTGTACGGATATTGTCACTGACAGGCTTAGTAGGGTGTCAGGATGAGTTCGCTCATCGATGTCCCTTTTTGTCAATACCTGGTAGCCCGTTACGTATTGGCTAATACCTCTGACGTGCTAGTGGTTAAATCCACAACCATAGTATTGACGAGTCTTTAGAGTCCCCCACAGACCAGTTTCGCAAGTTTCGGGCGAAACGCTGTAGAGGCCGTATGGAGATATGGCAGGGTTCGATCAGATACGTGCGGTATTGCACGGATCATGATCGGACGGATAATACTAGCGGGCTTTGGTTTAAGCCGGATCCTAGTATTGTACAGTGTAGATTTTGTCTTTTTGCATTTGTATTCAGTGAGAATATAAATGCGGGCATGTATATGCAGTCGCGGGGTTTTCCTGTAATTTATTACGGGATCAGTTTTTTGAAGTTGCCAGTTTGCATTCCGTTCCGGCCAGTTTTCCTTTGTTCCTTCTCGGCCGGACTTTTGTGATGGAGGGGCTAATTTGCATGTTTACAAATTAGCATTTGTGGAGGGGTTACTTGAGATTTGAAAGATTATGAAAGCATCTTTTGATTCCATTCTTTTCTTTCATCATTTCTTGCATTAATGAGATTAGAGTTGATTAGGTTTTTGATGTGAGGCTTGCTTTTGGATGTGGTCACCCTTTTGCTTTTCCTACGCTCACCTCCCTTCTTGGTTTTGATTATTCCCTCCACCATTTGTTCATAGAGGGGGCCAGCCACTTTGAGTAAAGGTAGAGGCTTCATTTTTGCATGAGTGAAAATCTATCATCTCATTTTGCTTGCTTGCAAAATTCCTAACACATCTCCAAAAGCTCATTGTTTCATTCCTCCATCAAAGGCAACTTCAACCCCCAAGAGACAATGGATTCTACACTTGCCTACAGCATTTCTTGGGCACGTCGGCTCGCCAACTTCGTGCCCGAGTTGCCTCGGTCCAGAGGTGGGAGCCCGTAAAAGAACCCGGCGATGTGGTGCCCGTTTCGACGAGGAGGCGACGACCGGAGATTCCGCAAGGAGATCGGAGTGGAGGCGAAGACCGAAGGACACAGATCGCTTTGTATAGCTTATCTACTCTTATTCTAGTTTACTAGTGTTAGGTTAATGGCCCGATCCGGGTTTTAAAGTGCGCGGTGGTGCCGGTTTCTAGGTTCTAGAAAAGTTTCGTTTCCGCATTCCGTCGTCGGATCGACGGCCGGGGCGCCGCTGTGCACTTACAAAAAGCGATTGTGCCAATTTATCAACCCACTGAGAAATGGGGTCAAATCCCTCAAGATTCGTAAGAAAATATGGGTACGTCGAACTTGGTAAACCAGACATTGAAAATAGAAGTGTAACGGTTTCTTGCAAGGTCGGAGCGAGGATGGAGGGAAGTGATTGAGAAAGGGTATCGGTTAAAGGTTCAGGAGGGTGTGCACAGTCAATGAAAGGGATAGAATGAATTGGAAATTCCGACTCCTCAAGTAAAACTGCTTCATCCTCAATAATTTCATCAATATTCTCCTCAAAATTTAGTTTATCCATGCAATTCTCATCAAAATCAAGACGCATATAAAGTTCGGGAGAAACATTTAATGACTCGGGATGATGAATTGGAGAGAAAAATTCAGTCAAATCTGCGGGTTCATCATCCAAAATATTCCCAGCGTCAATATCCTTAATCAAGTGAAAATCAATTTTTTTAGACACCTCATCAAAAGCATGGATATTAATTAATTCAGGTTCTAGAGTGGAGGCGTAGAGGTCAAAGGGATTGGTGATGGTTTCACTCGAAAGGGACCCTTTACAATCAGGTAAATCAAACACTACAAAGTCGCACAACTCATTAAATGTTTTATCTTCAACTGGTGAATCATTTGGAACACTTGATAGACATTCAAAACCGGAATTGTGGGATTCAATTGGGGATGTGTAGGTTTGATTTGGAAGGGTATACAGCTCACTCTCACCACTCAAATTCTCAATCTGTCCAACCGCCTCATCATACATTGGAAAATTTGGAGCTAGTTGGAAACCAGTTACCGGGTCACTAGGTTGTATGTGGGAGGCCATGGACGCATTCAAATCCATCATTTGTTGGCATGACGCTACCCTAAAGTCTTCCAACGCCTGTTCCAAACTAGACATGGGTTGTGAAGGAGTTTTAGTAAAAGATTCAAAGTTGTTTGGATACTGGAAACTCCTAAATGGCTGTGTAGAAACATTGTCCAGGGAAGGTGTAAAAGTTGGGTAGGATGGATAGGAATAAAATGGTTGGACAGGGGTAGCATCAACATTTGGATAAGAAGATGAATGGAATTGTTGATCCAAAGAATTCGCAGTTGTGAAAGGAGTGAAAGATCGGTTATGAGATTGTTCAATTTGTTCAGCAATAGACATGGGTTTCAGAGTTACAACAGGACTCGAAAAAGAGTATCAACATAAGAAGGTGGTGAAGGTTGAAATGGTTGATACAAGGTGGATTGCGGAGTCCAATTGGTTGTTCTAGACGCGTCTATCCGATCTTTCAAAGAAATTTTGGGCATGGAGGGGTCGTTCGAAATTCAACAAAAACAAGAATCGTAGGAAGTAATGTCTGGTTGTGGGTACCAAAGTTCGGCAAGAGTTTTGCGAGGTGGGGTACCCATGATGTAATGAGAGAAAGGAGAAGAAAAAGAATGTGATTTTTTTTTGTTTTTGTAAAATTTTTTTTTTTGGTGTTCAGAATTTTTTTCTTTTTCTTTTAAAGTGTTTTTTTAGAAAGAGTTTTTGCAAGAATATGTACGGACTTACTTCAAACAATCACAGTTTAAAACATGCACAATCAAATCTAGAGCTACGGTCTTCTAAGTCAACTAGACTGCTCCTGACCGTTCCAAAGTGACAAGTTGTGAGATAACCCTCAAATCGCCTCTTCACTGCCAATTGTTGTCAGGTAAGCACAAATGAAGAAAGGAGGGTTCCGCTCATGAATCACCGTGAGATGGGCCTTTTAAAGTTACCTTTCTCACTTGTCTAGCCTAGGCACTACAAAGTCAAGTTTAGATAAACGATTGAATGCCCACAACCTTCCTCTGTCCTAATGAGCACGACAGTCCTTAGTTGGCTGAGTCTAGATATTTTTTAATTAACTCAAGGGTGATGCATATGCTTTTAGTGATTTTTGGGGTCTTAGGAAGTGTAATGAAATCCCCACCCAATCTGAGTTGGTGTTATAGCCCCTTAAATTCCGTATTAATTATGCAAAGTAGTTAACACACCAAAAATCTAAAACACTTGCAAATTTTTTTTTATTTGGCAGCGCAACCTGCACAAAAATAATTTATTGGAGGGGGAGAAGAGGTTGCTGTGCAAAGAATCCTGCAAGAAATTTTTTCAGTGGAATGCAGAGGAGAAGAGATGAGAAATGGGATGCTTACAGAGAAAAGTGGGTCGCTGACCTCAGCAGTTGACCGCGGTTCCGCGGTCAAATGTGCACTTGTGCCGCGGTTCCGCGGCTGTTCTGAAAGTTGACGTCGTCAAATTTGTTCCCTGTGCTGAGTTGGTTCTCCTTTTTCTGTTTAGATTCCTTGTTTCTGGATTTGTTCACTTAGTTGCTCCAAATTTGAACCAGAGTTTGCTCAAAGCCTGCACACTTGCACAAAAACCTTTCCAAAATAACAAGATAATTTTTATTTTTTTAAATTTTTTTTTTAAATTTTTATAATTTTTATAATTTTTTTTAATTAACCCAAGATTACACAAAGAAATAAACTACCGTCTCTCCAGCAACGGTGCCATTTGATTGGGAGCTGTTTTGTACATGCGTTTTCAAAAATTAAGAATACCGCAATCAAGACGGTGTTGCTTGGTAGCTAGCCGGTTGAGTACGAGTCGATCCACAGGGAAATGGTGTCCTTTTCTTTAAGTTCTAACGAGTTAAGTGCTATCTTTGGTAGGTTTTGTTTTAAAATCTAAGAATGATAATAAATTGATATAAAGGTTTGATAGGGTTAGGATTAGGTTAGTTCGAAATAGGGATTCTTCTCACTTCTTTCAATGCCCTAGTTAAGAATGTAGGTGTTAGGGTAATAGTCAACAACGGGGATTAGCATGACTAGGAAGAAACTAAGTTTCTTCCTTTTGGTCCTTGTCCGTCCGTTCTTGACTCTTAGCCCTAACCTCTGGTTAATTCAACCACAACCGGTCTAACTAGGGAATCACTGCTATCTTATAGGATAGGGTGCCGTAGTGAGCGGATTATGGTTGATTTAAAGAGAATCCTTAATTAAAATTATTTGGGCAAAGAAAGGAGTGAGAGAGATTTCCTTCTCTCAAACCTTCCCTATCCTACCCCTAACAAGTGAGGAATTACTCACTCATTAGGAAGGCGGTAATAAAATTCATTTTTTTATTTGATTTTAATTGATGAACTAATTTGCAAATAATAAAAGAACAGATAAGAAATTGCAAGAATTAAAATTCAGATAAAAACAATGCGAGATAAAATGAACTTACTTTATTGATGTTCTCTCAACAACACATTACAATTGAATTTAAATTTAGAAATTAAAAAGAGACCTAAAAACTAAAGAGAGGCATCTTAGAAAGGCACCCTAAAAGAGGCACCCTAAGAAAGGCCTTGAGCTCTCCTATTTATAGATAGGAAAAACCCTAGGTTTACATTCTAATCCATACATGAAATTACAAAACAACCCCAAAAACCGAGTCAAAGCACCGACACCCTACCGACACGTGCAGAGCACGGCCGCGGAACCGCGGTAGATGTGCCTATTTGGCCGCGGTTCCGCGGCCATTTGATGGTCTTGTGTGATCAATTTTTTAGGGATTCTTTCTGTTGCTTTTATCTTCTGTTTGGAACCCTTGGTTTCTCAAAAACTCTTCAGTTCTCTTCCAGATATTTCAACAGTGGACTTTTGCCTTGAGCTCCGCGTTTGAAGTCTTGTATCTTATGCTGCCCTTGTGCTTTGTGCATTGAAATGCTCAATGGTTTTCCATTTGTTTCTTGAACTGGTAGGCGGCATTATACAGATAGTGTGCGGAAACCCGTATTTCTCTGTTTGTTGGTCGTAGTCCCACATTTGTTGCGACTTTTCATGAATTTCACTCTAAAGAGCTGAGAGCCTGTAACCTGCAACTATTTAGCAGACATGGATCAAAAGTACCTATTTATATGCAATGTGATTAAGAATGGGTGGTATAAAAATGCAAAAATTTGATATGAACAGGGCACTTCCGGGTTGAGGATGATGTCACCATTGTATATTATTTACTTTTCCGCATTAGGATAGACCCAAGGCGGGGAGCACAAGTAACCGGGTTCTAGGGTCCAGTGGGAGACCATCTCGAGGAGTCGAGACCGGGTCTCCAAACTCTAGAATTGGTAGGGTTTCTTGCCGCTTTCGTAGGGGTCTAGGGGTGTGGGATTGGCTATTCATCGCGACCGTGGAATCCGTGTTTTATACAGGCTCGCAATAAAATATGGACCTCCTAGTATATCCAATATTTCATATGTTTCTTCTGCTGCGATATCTGTGATGTGATCATTTGATATGTTGAGATGAATACATGATATAGTATATGTGATATATTATATAGACGTTACTTATGTTTTACACCCGCACTAGCACTGCCCAGCTCTGCCGTTAGTTACCTAACCTAACGGTGCATGAGGGGACATCGAGGCGAATGCGGATGGCATAAGCGTAAGTTGTATTTATCTATGATGTTTAGGTAAACTTAAATGATGGGACTTCATTAATGAGATTAATGAAATAAAAGAAACCTAAAGATGTTGTAGAAACTTGTCTCGAAAATTGGTACCTCTAGTTCTTGCTTTGCATAGCGGTGTTCCTTGTAGAACATCTAGCACCTTATTCGATAAGGAAAGAGCCGAGATCCCTTCATCGGGAGTGACCTCTTTAGCGAAACTAGTACATGCTACAAACTCGGTTTGTCTTTTGATTGCTTTTATAGTTTTTGCTTTGCATAGTGGTATTTGTGAAATATCTTGCACCTTATTCGATAAGGAAAGAGCCAAGATCTCTTCACCGGGAGTGACCTCTTTAGCAAAACTAGTAAAAGCCTAAAAAACACTCCTTTACAAAATCACTCGATTCTACGACGATATCAAGTTCATTACGCAAAAGGTTTTCTTAAAAACCTGTTGTAGCCCTCCGTCATTTCAGATAAGTACTACTTAGTATTCGTGTTGCGGTAGTTTGGCATGCGTCAAAGCGTAGTGTACGATAGCTAACTAGTGCTTATCTGCTAGCATATGATGCGATTGGATTAGGGTATTCGTACGGCGTTGTTTGGCATGCGTCAAGGGTCGTACGGGTGGGTTTAATTCAATCTGGAAATGCACTGGTTGAACTTGACTAGCAACCTATGGATTGTTTGGCATGCATCAAGGTCATAGGACGCTAGGGGTAAAATATTATCGAGAATTTCAAGTGTTGAAATTTGCAATGAGATTGCATACCTCCTATGAGATAGTTGGATCCCGATACCCACTGCAAGTAAGAGTTACTCCTGGGAGAGTTTTACACATTACAATTAGCCGATCAAGTAGGTGTCTAGAAAGGTGTCAACGGGGTTACACCCCTGCGAAAACGAGGTTTATTATAATTAGGTCCATGCGAAAGCACGGGAAACCTCCCTCAAAGTACCGGCACCGGCTTGGCTGAAACAATGGAGAAATTGTAGGGTGTAATTAATCCCGGCTAGTCTTTCCTTTTAGGCTTTGAAGGAAGATTTGACAAAAACAGTGGGAGCCATCCTGATTAGATATATTAATAACCAATCTAATCTTGCAAGAGTATACGCTGAGTGTTTTCTTCTCTCTCTCTCCAGGTAGCGACCATGTCACGCCTTAATCAACATAATAATACGGATGTATTGACCGAACCCGCTTGTTATACTGCGCTAGGGAACGTTGGTCCCGCTCCAACTTATAATTGTTATAAGACCGAGCAGGAAATAGGGGATTACCAGAATTCCCGTGCCACCCAAACGAAGAAAGTGTATGATGATGCATCTTCTTCGGGTGTGTTCATTACCGAGAACTGTTTCACAGTTACCTTTACGTCCTGGGTATGAGATACCGGATCAGGATCCCACAAATGTAATCTGTTACATGGGTTACAGATAGGTAGAGAACTGAGAAAGGGTGATAAGTTTTAAGAGTTAAAAATGGTGCAAGTGTTGCAGCTAAGTATGTTGGCAGTTATCACCCTGTATTACCAAATACATTGATTCTGAACGAATGTTATTAGATACTGAACCTGATATACAATATCATATCAGTCTCTTTATTAGTAAAGAAGGATATAATTTGTATTGTTGGATAATGTTTTGAACATTTCCTATATCAAGAGTTGATCGGTTCAGGCACGTTATCTAAAAGCATAGATGTTCTAAATCAAACCATAGTTCTTAACGTACAGAACACACACAAGAGGAAGAGTTCAGAAATGAACGAATCCTTCTTGAGGCATTGTAGACTAGGTCATATCAATGCGACCCGACTAGCTGAAGTTACATAAAGATGCATATTTAAATCAGTTTGGATTTACATCTTGTGAAACTTGCCAGTCTTGTCTCAAAGATAAACATGACCATAGCTCTGTTTATTAGAAACAGAGAAAGAGTTAGTGAACTCTTGGGATTGATACATGATGATGTATGTAAGGTCCCCTGTCTACACATGCCAAGACCGGTTCTTTGTACTTCATTACATTCACTGATTATCTCTCAAGATTCGGACATATGTTCCTGTTGAAACACAAGTCTGAACCTTTTGAGAAATTCAATGAATATAAGTTAGAAGTGGAGAACCAAAACAGATATAAATATTATGTCCTTTGATAAGATCAGGGAGAAGAATACTTGAGTACGGAATTCCTGGACTATTCTAAAGGAGAATGAGATTCTCTCTCAGCATTACTCCTCTGAATACACCACAGTACGTCGGTGTATCGGGGCGGAGCAATCACACCCTATGTGATATGGTGTGCTCTATGATGAGTACTACCGAGTTGCCTATTTTCCTTTTGGGGGTTTTGCACTTGTGAAGCTGCATACCTATTGAATAGGGTTCCAACCAAATCAGGTGCCTAGCACTCCATATGAGATATGGTATGGGAAGAGCCCATCTCTTAAAGATGTTAAGATTTGGGGTTGTCCGGCCAATGTCTAAAAGCAAAATCCAGACAAGCTCGAGGCAAGCTCAGTTCTGTGGAAGTTTGTTGGATATCCCGAGCATTCGCAAGGGAATATCTTCTACCGAACCGAGGAACAAAAGGTGTTTTATTTCTCGGCATGCCACCTTTTTGAGAAAAAGGGAATTTCTTGTGAAGGAATTAGTGGTCATGAGGTAGAACTGGAAGGAGTTCCAGTTATACAAACCGCAGCTGATGATTTGGTAGAACTGGAGGATTCAATAGTTTCCAATGAACCTCAGCCTCTCCGCCGATCTGGTAGGGTTCCTCATCCACCTGAGAGATGCTTCGGTTTCTCTATGACATTAGGAGCAAGGATTGCATCATGAGATGATGACACAACTAGTTTCGAGCAGGCCATCAAGAGTGGGGACTCTGTGAGAATGGCTGGATGCTTAGCGATCTGAGATGGAATCCATATATACTAACAAAGTATGGACTTTGGTTGCTTTATCTGAAGGGTTAAATCCCCATCAGGAGCAAGTATATCTTGAGAAGATTACTTGGTGTATATGGAAAAGTTGAGACTTTCAAAGCTATGCTTAAGTCCATCCAGATCCTACTTGCCACTGCTACATACCATGACTACGATATCTGGCGGTTGGGTGTCATGACTGCTTTTCTAAATAATGATTTAGAAGAGAGCGTCTATAAGTACACAGCCAGAGGGCTTCATAGACAATGGGAGCAGCGGAAACGTGTGCAAGTTGTTTTATGGGATAAATCAGGCATCGCGGAGTTGGAACGTCTGTTTTGATTTGGTAGTCAAAGAGTTTGACTTCATCAAAATGGTAGATAAACCTAGTATATACAAAAAGGTAGTAGGGAGTATGGTGGTGATCCTCGTATAGTACGTGGATGACATACTCTAGATAGGGAAGGAGTTTCCTATCTACGCTCGGTCAATCTCCTCTTATCATAAGGATTCTCCGTAGGATCAAAGTGATACATCCTAAATCCTGGGTTTTGGATCTATGAGATAGATCTAATTGGATGTCAGGATTCTCACTAGGTGTAGTGAGATGGTATCAAGCGATCCTGGGGAGAATAACAGGTAAGCTTCCAGGGTGGTAAGGTGTCACGACCCGAAAAGTACGGAATGTGACCGGCACTTAAATTACGAAACGTATCGAGGCGTACGTAATCTATGTAAGCCAAAACCCAGAAATCCAAACCAAGTAAAGCAGTAGAGTGAAGGAAAACCAATTTAAAGCAAGAAGTTTAACAACATACGCCGAAGTATGTATTTTTAAAATCACAAGTCTTTCCTGAAAATTTCGGCAGAGTTTCCTTTGTAAATACTGACCCTTAACGGGGTATAACATGATAAATATATGCATCAATGATAAAAGGCATCCCCAAGCGGGAGCTAGCTCTTCGTCAATCGATGGACAAAACCACACAATACAATATAATATACAACGCCGAAAGGCGAGGATCAACTCAGGATAAACATCCAACATCATCAAGAAAACCAGAGGAAAACCATAATAATACAGCGCGCGACTCTAAGGTCGAAAGAATATATACTGGTCATCTATCTCTATCTCTATCAAATAACACATGTCTGGTTGATGGAGTTTTACTAGATACAACTGAAATTACAAATATACAATGGTGGTCCTGATGCAAAAGAACCCATCTACCAAAGCAATCACCCGGAAGGGACAGTGTGCCAGTAAAACCGCAACAGAACCTGTACGGCAAAACCTGCAAGAAACTGTGGCACAACGGGGGTGAGTTGCCAACTCGTGAGTAGAAAACATCTACGAGTAGAAATCGCATGCATGACGCTATCCTAGGTCATAACAGGTAATATCCTCAAATAAAAAATCCTGGTCCATCTATGTATAAGTGTAATACTACATGCTCGTGTCAGTACCTCATATAGCAACATATCAGATATATGATGTATGAATGCATTACAAATGAAACAGAATACATTGTGAATGAGACAACTGCTTTCTTTATTTAATGAGATTTCTGTATGTATATAAATCGTATACATCAATGAAATCGACAGATAAAACAGTGTCCAGCATCGACACAAAACATAAATCCTAATATCTCAGTATCTCAGGCTCCGGCTATCCGGACTGGCCTGTATCAACAAATCTCAATACCTCAATATCTCAAAATCTCAGTGTCTCAAATATCACTATCTAGGGCTCCGTCAGTCCTGATCGTTCCCTAACATCAATCACACGACCACGAACGGTATCCTCCGGATATCCGACGTGTCAGGTAAAATCACCGGCAGGCAGTCTGCCCCTGCCAGGCTCATCGTCTACACCTCGATCATCTTGCCCCGGGGTACCTTACCGGGTCCACCATGTACCCGCAGACGGTTCATCCAACTCCTCCAATCGGGTCTCGAAATCCATCTCATAACCGAGAAAACATCATGGTGGACGACTCATACATCATGAGAAAACCACACTTTTCATTTTAAAAAGAGAGAGAGAGAAGTTTATATATTCTTGCGGTTTTCTCCTAAATCCAGGAAATCTCATGAAAATCCGAAATCCAATCATCAATGGCGACTAAACAGTGAATATCGGTATAAAACTCCATAATACCGTATAACAGTGAATGATAATATGCATGAAATAGCAAGTAATAACTGCAATGTCTAAACTGGCATATAAGGAAAGTACACTAATATCATGTCGAAACTATCAGCTAACAAGCTATGTCAATGAAATAATATTCTCTAAAGTGTACGTGACATGGCAATTACCGATGATGATGTGTGTGGCCGGCAAGTATGTGTATGTGGAACATACGCATCATCGATAATGGTGCTGGTGTCCTAACAGCATAATTTCGATATTAACATATGAAAACACAATATAAGCATGCAATGCGATGCGAGCAGCAAGAATATGCGGGAGTTGAATATCAAATACAATGATAACGAATCTGCATATGTCTAATTATGATTCGTACAGTTTTGCCATTTGAAATAACATGAATAGTGGTGTTTTGAAAATAAGGGCTACGGTGTTTTAAGAAAATGTACGTCCTTTGAAATATCCGTAGAATCCCTTGGCCTGTCTTTAAAATACTCACGATTCGTTAGTTTTGAAATAGGTATGACTCGAGTCTAATATACCATTTACAAGTAAACTGCAGGGCTAAACTAAAAGGGCTGATCAAAAGGTAAGGAAACCGCCTAACATCTGAGTCGATACATATATATATATAAATATAATAGTCGGTGATCCCGCCTCAGTAGTATCCCATACGATATAATATCTATAACATGACATCCTCAAGTCAAGAGTGCGGATCTAACATCAATATAGCTCGTACGGTAAATCCGTCGTACGACATCCCAAATCTGGGTACGGGACAAATATCACATGTAACACAACATCCTTATGGTATCATCATCTCATATTATGAACTATCACCTATAACACAACATCCCTATGGTATCATTATCACGTATCATGAACTATCACATATAACACAACATCCCTATGGTATCACATTTACCTCACCATTCATCATGTATCCACATCATCACATATCGTGAGCAGGGGGGTATTGATCTAAGTCTAGTACATTACAATATCATCAACAATATTATGATCTGGCTACTGATCTCAAGTCTCATACAATCCGATGTCATCAACACATATTATCGTATAGAAGTATACATCGCCCAAGCGATCCATGATAAATATCATAACACATCTCACCTTATATCTCGATCATATGTCAACTACCATAAATATATCATCATCCACATAGTACCGTCGTCCAACGATCCGCTATAACATTAGGACATATCTCGGTCACATATTAAGTTTCCCACGACAACATGTCCGATCATATCGACTCAATCCCAAGTATCATATAACATCCTCATCATCCAAGCACATGAATACCAATATGTATATATCCCCAATACGCACAAGGAAATAATAGTATGCGAGTATGTATATGTGCGTGTATGCAAATCTCCACTCTAGGTTTTCGTGACTAAGAAATCGACTAAAGTCTTTCCTCCAATTCTCGCTAACCCTAAACTCTAATCTCCTAAAACTTTCTTGCTAAGGTTCATATCACACCGTAACACATAAAAATATATATATAATATCCCATCATTTCTCACAACTTTGCGGGGGTGCTATACGCCATCCACCCGACTTCTCCCCGTAGATATAAATCTACTCACCTTTTTCTTGCCGATGCCGACGTCGCCACGCGCTTGCTTGTCGTCTCGAAGTCCTCGTGGGGTACCTACACATCATAACGCATCGTATCGCATTATAAGCCAATTCAAAACCAAAACGACACACGAAAACCAAAATGTCGCACGAATCACCCATAGGTCAAAACCTATGGTCTACCTCTCGCAATTCAACCAAATATCAATTGATATTGACGTACAAACGCCAAATAATCGAATACAATACCAAATATGAAAACTTAAATCCATAACATCATGAAACACATGGCAACAACCCAGAAAAGTGGTCCCAGATATCTGTTCAGGTCAAAAATAGGTAAGCAAACAAGTGTAGGGTGTAGTATAGGGAGTGTGTGACCTACTGAAGCAACTTGGGCACCTAACACACTAGGGTGGCCGGCCACATAAGGAGGAAATCCGGCCAGGCCGGTTTAACTATGGTGTCGGGGTCTCGTTCTGGTAGGGTGGCCTCGTGGTGTCTGTTAGTGTATATGCCCTAGAGGCCATTACTGTATCATACTAGTTTGTATATTACTTAATGGAAGCTTGGGATATTCACCTTGTATAGACAATCTTGCTCAAAATAGTAGTATGCTACTTAGTTTGTTTCTACTTTAACGTGTACATGTATTTATTTTAGTATATCACCTATACCATTAGTGGAGCCCTTAGGATCTTTGCTTGATTACCAGCGTTGTGATGGCTGTCACACTCGTGGGGGCTGGGTAATCCACAAGCACATCCTTATGCAGGTCCCTAGTCGTAGGACTATTGAGACAGGGCATCGATACTCCGGAGTAGACTAGCGTATGCGCTTCTCATCCCAGCAGGGGAGACGGTCTACGTCGTACTTGAGATAGTATGCGGGTGCTCGTTAGGTTATGAGTACACTGGACATGACTCATCGGGAACTGTTGGTTGGTACTATATCTATCGTCAGTTATCAGTTCCCGGGTGACATGAGTACAGCTTAGTCCGCTGACTTGACACTGTCACTTCGCCTCGAGTGTGTTCCCACTGTACTTAGATTACTACCCTACCACGGCTCAAAGGAGTCGTGCAAACAGGTAGTAGTTGGGTGCAGTCCCGAAGCACTTAGAGGCAGTGACGGTTAGACAGGATTCATCTCTCCCGGTATTGGGGGTTGATATCGCGCTGTGTCTAGGAGAGCCATTACACAAAGTCCCTGGCCAGGGCAAGCAAGATATACTGGTAGGTTTCCAGCGTTATCTCAGGGTGTTCTGGGATACACTCCGACACGACTTGTACCGCTATTAGGGGACTGACGTTTACCGCCCCCCTAGGTCCGCCATGCGATATTCTCAGGCGAACAGACCGGACTGTACGCAGATTGTCACATTCAGGCTCAGTAGGAGTTCAGATAGGTTTCGCCTCGTCCGTCTTCTTATCGTCATCTACCTGGGGGCCGTTACGCACAGCTAGTGCCGCTTTCGGTCTGTGGTTAAACCCACTGCCAGCGTAGTGTCGAGTCTTTAGAGTCCCACACAGAGAGCTATTCGCCTTTAGGCAAAAGAGTAGAGGTCGCATGGTTTTGCGACAGGGTTCGGTCACATCCGTGCACTTGTGCACGTTTAGTGTCCGGGCAGTTATCACTAGCGGGCTTTGGTTTAAGCCAGATCCTAGTGTACGTTTTGGGATTGGTTTTATCTAGTTTGTATTCGTGTTCCTCGGAACGCGGATCCGGGTGTGTATGCACAGTTAACAGAGAGACAGAGGCAGGGGATTCTCATTAGTGTTGTTGACTGTTGACTTTTGCTAAACCCTAATGAGAATAAGAAATATGATTAACAATAATATTAATTAAGTATTATTGTGACATGGTTGTTGATGGTTGACTTTGTTGACTTGTTGACTTAGTTGACTAGGTTGGACTTGTTGACCATCATCATGACAATGGCTATCATTTCTTGGCATTGACCTTGGCTTGCTTATTTGTTCACACATTGCATTTAATGCAAGAAATGATATGGCCACTTGATATGATAATAACCATCACATAATACTCAATTATTATTATGTGTTATGATGATTTTGGATTATGAGAGCTTGGATGGCAAAAGTCTTGCTCATTCTTTCATTTCCTTTCTCTCTCATGCTTAAGCTCTCCCTCTTCCTCTTGCTCTCTTTCTAGTCCATAGTTCTACTTGTCTCATGTGTTAAGAAGCAAGAACCATAGAGATAAAACCCAACACACTCCTCTACTCATCCTAGTACCCAAGGTTTAGCAAACCAAGTGTTCTAGTTTCCTCAAGATTGAGGTTGAAGCCAAAGGTAGAAGCTTTCAGGTGGATCCATCTTCGGCACAAAGAGACGACGAGGAGAGAACCATCCGACCACCACAAGGAGACCAAGAGAAGGAGTTCAAGTTAAGGTATAACCCCTAACCGAGTAGGTAAAATTCTTGTTAGGTTTGTTAGATAGTTGTTTAACAAAGATCCGTATTTTGAGTCCATGTTACCACCAAAAGAAAAATCATTTTTCATCATTTCCGCAAGCCCGTAAGTACCGGGAGAGGTAACGTGGACTTACAGTGGTATCAGAGCCTAGTTAAACACTATCTAACATGTTAGCAAAGTAACTAGAAGTTCGATCGGAGAAAAAGTCACGAAACACGGCCGAAAAGTATAGTTTCTGCCGATTTTTTTTCTTGTTCAAAAAATAATAAATCTTACACTAAAAATCGGCTCAGGCTTTTTATAACACACTGTAGAAAATTGGTCCAAGGATTCGGTCAAATCGCCGCGGAACCGCGGTAGGAGCATGCTCCCGCCGCGGATCCGCGGCCGAGTTGACTCGGCCGTGGGCGAATTTTCTTGCAGTGTGTTCAGTGGGGTGTTTTGGGATTTTTACAATATGTTTTTTCTGTCCAGATTTTCCAGAAAGCAAAATTTGTTTTTGGGGCTTAAAAATCCGTATTTTGATCGAACTTCTAAAGACTTAAGCTAACGGGTTATATCTGTGATGTGATATATGAATTGAACGTCTGCTAATCGCTATACGTCGATTAGTCGGGGTTATAAATATATGTGATCTGTAATGTTGATGGTATGTGTATATGAATTCATTGGATTGTCGCGGATGAATAGCCGGGGGGTTGTAAGATGAGAGTTTTCTTTTTCTTTCAATTCATGTAATTTGTAATTGATATAATATTATTTATATAGCCGCACAACCGGGATGGGGTTGTAGCCGTCATTGTATAATTTCTTTTACTGTTTTTGCTCCTAGGATAGACCCAAGGTGGGGTGCACAAACTACCGGGTATTTCGAAGTGCCGAGTGGCCTACTCATGGTGTTGAGGGAGGTTGCTTCGCTTCGGGTACTTGGCGGGTAGTTTGCTGCACCCGTAGGGGTCTAGGGTAGGGTCTTGGCTATTCATCGCGACCGTGTAATCCGCTCTTCATTACAGGCTCGTACGGATTGCGGATTCCTAGTATATCCAATGTGTTCATTTGTGATCTGGAATGGCTATCATTGCATGTGACGAATGTGTATATCTATATATGATATCTATTTAGGCGTTGCTTATGTTTTGCATCCGCGCTATTCCAGCCCCCGCTCTGTCGTTAGTTAAGTAACCTGTTAGTGTATATGCCCTAGAGGCCATTACTGTATCATACTAGTATGTATATTACTTAATGGAAGCTTGGGATATTCACCTTGTATTGACAATCTTGCTCAAAATGGTAGTATGCTACTTGGTTTGTTTCTACTTCAATGTGTACATGTGTTTATTTTAGTATATCACCTATACACATTAGTGGAGCCCTTAGGATCTTTGCTTGATTACCAGCGTTGTGATGGCAGTCACACTAGTGGGGGCTGGGTAATCTATAAGCACATCCTTATGCAGGTCCCTAGTCGCAGGACTATCAAGACAGGGCATCGAAACTCCGGAGTAGACTAGCGCATGCGCTTCTCATCCCAGTGTGGGAGACGGTCTGTCCCACAGCCGTCAGTACGTCGTACTGGAGATAGTATGCGGGTGCTCGTTGGGTTATGAGTACACTGGACAGGACTCGTCGGGAACTGACCGGTTGGTATTATACCTATCGTCAGTTATCAGTTCCCAGGTGACATGAGTACAGCTTAGTCCGCTGACTTGACGCTGTCACTTAGCCTCGAGTGTGTTCCCACTGTACTTTGGTTACTACCCTACCACGGCTCAAAGGAGTCGTGCAAACAGGTAGTAGTTGGGTGCAGTCCCGAAGCACTTGGAGGCAGTGACGGTTAGACAGGATTCGTCTCTCCCGGTATTGGGGGTTGACATCGCGCTGTGTCTAGGAGAGCCATTACACGAGTAGTCCCTGGCCAGGGCAAGCGAGATATACTGGTAGGCTTCCGGTGCTATCTTAGGGTGTATTGGGCTTCACTCCGACACGACTTGTACCGCTATTAGGGGACTGACGTTTACCGCCCCCTAGGCCCGCCATGCGATGTATCAGACGAACAGACCGGACTGTACGGAGATTGTCACATTCAGGCTCAGTAGGAGTTCACATGGGTTTCACCTCGTCAGTCTTCTTGTCGGCATCTGCCTGGGGACCGTTACGCACAGCTAGTGCCGCTTGCGGTCTGTGGTTAAACCCACTGCCAGCGTAGTGTCGAGTCTTTAGAGTCCCATACAGAAAGCTATTCGCCTTTAGGCAAAAGAGTAGAGGTCGCATGGTTTTGCGACAGGTCGCATGGTTTTGCGACAGGGTTCAGTCACATCCGTGCACTTGTGCACGTTTAGTGTCCCGACAGTTTACACTAGCGGGCTTTGGTTTAAGCCAGATCCTAGTGTACGTATTGGGATTGGTTTTATCCAGTTTGCATCCGTGTTCCTCGAAACGCGGATGCGGGTGTTTATGCACAGTTGACGGAGAGACATAGGCAGAGGATTCTCATTAGGGTTGTTGACCGTTGACTGTTGACTATTGACTTTTTGCTCAACCCTAATGAGAATATGATATATATATATATTTAGCAATAATATTAATTAAGTATTATAGTGACATGGTTGTTGGAGGGTTGACTTTGTTGACTTGTTGACTTTGTTGACCGGTTGACTAGGTTGGACTAGTTGACCATCATCATCACAATGGTTGTCATTTTCATGCAAAGACTTTTGCTTGCTTGTTGTAGTTTGCAAAATGAGTGCATGGAAATGATATTGCCTTTGTCATGATATGAACCATCACATAATACTTGGTTGACATTATGGCTAATGATGTTTTTGGATTATGAGAGGGTGAAAGACAAAAGAGAGGCATATTCTTGCTTGACCTTTCTCTCTCTTGGTTTTGAGCTCTCATGCTCTTGCTCTCACCCTCTTCCTCTTGCTCTCTCTTTTTTAGTCTATGGTTCACTTGTCTCATGTGTTGAGAAGCAAGAACCATAGAGCAAAATCCCAACATACTCTTCTCTACTCATTCTAGCTCACAAGGCCTAGCAAGCCAAGTGATCTAGTTTCTTCAAAGTCCGAAGAACAAGCCAAAGGTAGAAGCTTTCGGGTGGATCCATCTTCGACGCAAGGAGACGACGAGGTGAGGCCGATCCGAACTCCGGGACGAGTTGAAGACGAAGGAGTTCAAGAAAGGTATAGCCCTCTAACCAAGTAGGTAAACTCTTGTTAGGTTGTTAGTTAGCAGTTTAACAAAGATCCGGGCTTTGAGTCCATGTTACCACCTCTTAAAAATCGTTTTTCACCAAATTCCGTAAGCCCGTAAGTATCGGGAGAGGTAGCATGGACTTACATAACCTAACGGGTAATGACGGGGCTCCATGGCGAATGCGGATGGCATAAGCATACATCATATTTTCGTTATTTTCTGCAATGGTAGGATTAAATGATGGGACGCATTAAATTAATGCAAGAAAATAAACCAAAGTTGAGTCATTGGAACACTTTCAAAACCACTCGGTTTCTTTTCAAAAACAACTTTTAAACGCGGAGCTTAAGCCACTCCTTTTAAAAGCTATCTCGTTCCATCGATTATATCAAGTTCACTACGTTCACGGTTTCGCCAAAACCATCTGTAGCCCTCCGTCGTTTCACATGGATAGTCAATAGTATTCAAGCTATGTTTGTTGGCCAAAGTCAAGGCATAGTGATTGGTAGCTATTGGGTATTCATGTGCAGCATAGATATATGTGTTGGTTTGGGACAGTCGTACTGCCTTGTTGGCCAAAGTCAAGGGTAGGTACGGGTGGGTTCAAATTAACCTGGAGAATGACGTGTAGAACTTGACATGTGACTTATGATTTGTTGGCCAAAGTCAAGGTCATAAGAGCATGGGGCAAAAATCCACATCGGTAGTTTCAAAAGAACTGAAACTTGCTAGCGCTGCATACCATTTGGAGTGTGATGATTCTGGTAGGATTCCTTCAGTTTTGTCATGCAATGATATTTGGATGCCGATCCTACTGTGAGTATATGCTACTCTTCGGGAAATTTCTCACTTAACGATCAATGCTATAAAAAAGTAGGTGTCTAGAAAGGTGTTAGCGGGGCTATGCCCATAGGGAAAAGGGGTTATTTAATTAAGGAACTTCGCGAAAGCGTTGGAAAACCTCCCTCGAAGTACCGACACTAGCCTGGCTGAACGGTTAAGCAAGTATTGTACGGTGAGATTGATCCTGACTAATTCTTCCTTTTTGGTTTGAGGAGGGATCCGAGAGACAGTGGGAGCCATCCTGTTTAGACAAATTAAAAACCACTCTAAACTTGCAAGAGCATCATGCTAAAGTGTTTCTTCTCTCTCTCCTAATTGCAGCGACCAAACATCATGACTGGAATTAAGTTACTACTAGATAAAAACATACTGACAGGGCTAAACTACAATGATTGGCTCAGGAATGTCAAAATGGCAATCACTTATGACAAGTTGGGGTATCTCCTCACCACCAAAGCTCCCCCTGTCCCAGGTCCCAAAACCAGCGTCGTGGATAGGGAAATCCGTAAGACCTAGGAAATCGATTGCGCGAAGGCCAAGTGCCTCGTGCTTGCCTCTATGGACAATGAACATCAGAGGAGGCACGAGAATATAGACCTCAAATCCATATTTCTCCATACAAAAGAACTATATGGAGAGCAATCCCGTATCGCCAGATACGAAGTCTCGAAAAAGCTGTTTTTGGCGAGATTGGCCGTCGGATCATCGGTAGCGGAACACGTGCTTAAGATGATTGGCTTCATTGAGGAGCTCGCGGACCTTGGGACCACGTTAGAGAACGAGCTCTACACGGACTTGATTCTCCAGTCCCTTCCTTCCACTTACGCCCAGTTTATCCTGAACTTCAACTTACAAGAAAAAGAAGTTGAACTTTCAGAACTCCTCAACATGCTGAGGAGTGCAGAGGGCACCCTACAGAAAGGTAGGGAAACATCCACTTTGTTTGTAGGAGGATCTTCCTCTTCTAGGTCCAAGGCGAAAGCCAAGGGAAAGAAGAAGAAAGCCCCCACCAAACCAAGGGGCGGTGTTAGTAAAGTGGATACGAAGGGAAAGACAAAGGCAACAAAGGTAGCGGGAAAGCTTGTGGGAAAGGAAGAATGCTTTTACTGTCACAAGAGTGGACACTGGAAAAAGGATTGCAGGGCTTGAAAGGCCAAAACCCAGGATCTGAAGCAAGTTGCGGCTTCAGCTTTAGGTGTGTATGTTATTGAAAACTGTCTATCAATAAACTCTACATCCTGGGTATTGGATACCGGATCAGGATCTCATATCTGTAATTCTTTATAGGCACTGAGAAGGCGTAGGGTTTTGAAGGCAGGTGATATGACCCTCAGAGTTGCAAACGGAGCTGGCATGGATGCTGAGTCCGTGGGGGACTATCACTTGAGGTTGTCAGATGGACACGTTTTGGTTTTGCGTGATTGTTATTTTGTACCCAATGCAACCTGTAATATCATATCTGTATCTTTATTATCTAAAGAAGGTTATGAATTTGCATTTGTAAGTAATGTTGTGAACATTCACCTTAATCAAGTTTTGATTGGGTCAGGTACATTAAGCAATGGTATATACGTATTAAACCAACCACAGATTTTCAATGTCCAGAATACACACAAAAGAAAGTCTCCGGAAACAAATCAGGCTTTCTTATGGCATTGTAGACTGGGTCACATCAATGAGAGAAGGTTGACGAAGTCACATACAGAAGGATATTTGGATCCGTTCGAATATCAATCATATGCAACTTGTCAATCCTGTCTCAAAGGAAAGATGACAAAGACTCCGTTCACTGGACACGGAGTAAGAGCGAGTGATCTCTTGGGACTCATACACAGCGACGTGTGCGGTCCAATGTCTACACATGCGCGAAGCGGTTATTCTTACTTCATTACTTTTACGGATGACTTTTCAAGGTACGGATATGTCTTCTTAATGAAACATAAATCCGAAGCCTTTGGAAAATTTCAAGAATATAAGAATGAAGTAGAAAAACAAACAGGCAAAAGTATCAAGACACTGAGATCTGATCGAGGTGGTGAATACTTGAGTGCCGAGTTCCTGGATTACCTAAAAGAGAATGGAATTCTCTCTCAGCTTACTCCTCCATACACTCCGCAGCATAACGGTGTATCGGAGAGACGGAATCGGACCCTATTGGATATGGTACGTTCCATGATGAGTAACGCTGAGTTACCGCGATCATTCTGGGGATATGCACTAGAATCAGCTGCATACCTTTTGAACCGAGTTCCAACTAAGACTGTGCCTACCACACCATATCAGATGTGGTGTGGGAAGAAACCCAATCTTAAGCACATTAAGACATGGGGATGTCCAGCTTTTGTCAAAAAGCAGCATGCGGACAAACTCGAGGCACGCTCAGTACAGTGCAAGTTTGTGGGATATCCAAAGAACTCCAAGGGATATTTCTTCTATTGCGAAGAGGAACAAAAGGGTTTTGTTTCTCGTCATGCCCACTTCTTGGAAACTGAGTTTTTGGAAAATCAGATAAGTGGGAGCGCAATAGAACTGGAAGAAATTCCAGAACCACGAGCTATTACTGAAAGCTTAGTAGAACCAGAGGGTTCGAAAGATCAGGACATTCCTGCGCCGCTCCGCAGGAGTAGTAGGCAGTCTCATCCGCCCGAGAGATACTACGGTTTTCTCATAGACGGGGATAGAGAGGATTGCATCATTGATAGTGATGAGCCGACTAGCTTCCAGCAGGCCATTCAGAGCGTTGACTCGGTAAAATGGCTGGATGCAATGCGGACCGAAATGGAGTTCATGTACACCAACAAAGTATGGACGTTGGACGTTGCTCCAGATGGGGTAAAACCTGTAGGATGCAAGTGGATCTTCAAAAGGAAGATTGGTGTAGATGGACAGGTTGAGACTTATAAAGCTAGACTTGTTGCAAAGGGTTTTCGTTAAAGACCTGGTTTGGACTATGACGAAACCTTTTCTCCAATGGCTATGCTGAAATCCATTCGGATCCTTCTTGCCATTGCTCCCTTCCACGATTATGAGATCTGGCAGATGGACGTAAAGACCGCTTTTCTGAATGGAAATTTAGAGGAGTGTGACTATATGGACCAGCCAGAGGGTTTCATTCAGAGTGGGAGCAGCGGAAAGGTGTGCAAATTGCTTAAGTCCATCTATGGACTAAAGCAGGCATCGCGGAGTTGGAACATCTATTTTGATGAGACGGTCAAAGAATTTGGCTTTATCAAAAATCCAGATGAACCATGCATCTATAGTAGATTTGTAGCAAGAATTGTCGTATTCCTCGTATTGTACGTGGATGACATTCTTTTGATAGGAAATGACATTCCTATGCTACAATCTGTCAAGGGATTCTTGTCACACATCTCCATGAAAGATCTGGGTGATGCCTCTTACATTCTGGGGATCCGGATCTATCGTGACAGATCCAAGAGGATATTAGGAATTTCACAGTCCAGGTACATCGACACCATACTGAGAAGATTCAGTATGGAAGATTCCAAGCGCGGTAATCTACCGGCTTGTCACTGGATCACCCTCTCCAAAGAGATGACTCCTAAAACTGATTTGGAAAGGGATCGCATGTCTATTATACCCTATGCTTCTGCGGTAGGCTCTATAATGTATGCGATGTTGTGTACAAGACCAGATGTAGCTTATGCACTGAGTGTGGTAAGCCGGTATCAGTCAAACCCTGGGGAGAAGCACTGGATAGCGGTAAAGAACATTGTCAAGTACCTAAGAAGGACTAAGGAGATGTTCCTGGTGTATGGCGGAAAAGTCCTCCAGATCGAGGCCTTTGCTGACTCCAGCTTCCAAAGTGACAAGGATGATTCCAAGTCCATGTCGGGTTATGTCTTTACCCTCAATGGAAGGGCGGTGTGTTGGAAGAGTTCCAAACAGGAAACCGTTGCTGACTCGACGATGGAAGCGGAATATATCGCTGCTGCAGATGCCGCAAAAGAAGCCGTCTGGATGAGGAAGTTCTTAGTGGAACTTCAGGTGGTTCCGTCCATTGTTGATCCAATACCTCTGTATTGCGACAACAACGGGCTATAGCTTTAGCGAAGGAACCCAGGTCCCATCAGAAGTCCAGACACATCTTGAGGCGGTATCACCTGATCAGGGAGATCGTGGGTCGCCAGGAGATCGAGGTTCGGAGAGTGGCTACGAAAGATAACACTGCTGATCCACTCACGAAGGCTTTACCCCACACTCAGTTTGAGCGGCTGATCGAGATGATAGGTCTTCGATACGCCAGTACATGGCCTTAGTGCAAGTGGGAGATTGTTAGTGTATATGCCCTAGAGGCCATTACTGTATCATACTAGTTTGTATATTACTTAATGGAAGCTTGGGATATTCACCTTGTATAGACAATCTTGCTCAAAATAGTAGTATGCTACTTGCTTTGTTTCTACTTTAATGTGTACATGTGTTTATTTTAGTATATCCCCTATACACATTAGTGGAGCCCTTAGGATCTTTGCTTGATTACCAGCGTTGTGATGGCATTCACACTCGTGGGGGCTGGGTAATCCATAAGCACATCCTTATGCAGGTCCCTAGTCGTAGGACTATCGAGATAGGGCATCGATACTCCGGAGTAGACTAGCGTATGCGCTTCTCATCCCAGCAGGGGAGACGGTCTGTCCCACAACCGTTAATACGTCGTACTTGAGATAGTATGCGGGTGCTCGTTAGGTTACGAGTACACTGGACAGGACTCGTCGGGAACTGTTGGTTGGTACTATACCTATCGTCAGTTATCAATTCCCAGGTGACATGAGTACAGCTTAGTCCGCTGACTTGACACTGTCACTTCGCCTCGAGTGTGTTCCCACTGTACTTAGATTACTACCCTACCACGACTCAAAGGAGTCGTGCAAACAGGTAGTAGTTGGGTGCAGTCCCGAAGCACTTGGAGGCAGTGACGGTTAGACAGGATTCGTCTCTCCCGGTATTGGGGGTTGATATCGCGCTGTGTCTAGGAGAGCCATTACACAAAGTCCCTGGCCAGGGCAAGCGAGATATACTGGTAGGTTTCCAGCGTTATCTCAGGGTGTTCTGGGCTACACTCCGACACGACTTGTACCGCTATTAGGGGACTGACGTTTACCGCCCCCTAGGCCCGCCATGCGATATTCTCAGACGAACAGACCGGACTGTACGCAGATTGTCACATTCAGGCTCAGTAGGAGTTCAGATGGGTTTCGCCTCGTCCGTCTTCTTATTGGCATCTACCTGGGAGCCGTTACGCACAGCTAGTACTACTTGCGGTCTGTGGTTAAACCCACTGCCAGCGTAGTGTCGAGTCTTTAGAGTCCCACACAGAGAGCTATTCGCCTTTAGGCAAAAGAGTAGAGGTCGCATGGTTTTGCGACAGGGTTCAGTCACATCCGTGCACTTGTGCACGTTTAGTGTCCGGGCAGTTATCACTAGCGGGCTTTGGTTTAAGCCAGATCCTAGTGTATGTTTTGGGATTGGTTTTATCTCGTTTGTATTCGTGTTCCTCGGAACGCGGATGTGGGTGTGTATGCACAGTTGACAGAGAGACAGAGGCAGAGGATTCTCATTAGGGTTGTTGACTGTTGACTTTTGCTAAACCCTAATGAGAATAAGAAATATGATTAACAATAATACTAATTAAGTATTATTGTGACATGGTTGTTGATGGTTGACTTTGTTGACTTAGTTGACCGGTTGACTAGGTTGGACTTGTTGACCATCATCATGACAATGGCTATCATTTCTTGGCATTGACCTTGGATTGCTTATTTGTTCACACATTGCATTTAATGCAAGAAATGATATGACCACTTGATATGATAACAACCATCACATAATACTCAATTATTATTATGTGTTATGATGATTTTGGATTATGAGAGCTTGGATGGCAAAAGTCTTGCTCATTCTTTCATTTCCTTTCTCTCTCATGCTTAAGCTCTCCCTCTTCCTCTTGCTCTCTCTCTAGTCCATGGTTCTACTTGTCTCATGTGTTGAGAAGCAAGAACCATAGAGATAAAACCCAACACACTCCTCAACTCATCCTAGTACACAAAGTTTAGCAAACCAAGTGTTCTAGTTTCCTCAAGATTGAGGTTGAAGCCAAAGGTAGAAGCTTTCAGGCGGATCCATCTTCGGCACAAAGAGACGACGAGGAGAGAACCATTCGACCACCACAAGGAGACCAAGAGAAGGAGTTCAAGTTAAGGTATAACCCTTAACCGAGTAGGTAAAACTCTTGTTAGGTTTGTTAGATAGTTGTTTAACAAAGATCCGTATTTTGAGTCCATGTTACCACCAAAAGAAAAATCGTTTTTCATCATTTCCGCAAGCCCGTAAGTACCGGGAGAGGTAACGTGGACTTACAATGTCCTAATTTGGGCCCTGGTATTGTTTGGTTGTCTTAGAATTTCCCCGGGTCATCCCAGATTTCCCTGCACACCCTGATTACACACAAAACCGACATTAACAGTTTCTGTTTTCAGTAAACTTGGTTTGTTTCAAATAGATCTGTGTTTCTAACCTCATAGGCGGGTTTAAGGTCATCTCTAAAGTCTAATTGCACAACACCACTCAAAATCCCACATAACCTCTTCTAGAAATCTTCATAGTTCACTAAACCGCACTAAATTTACAACTAAACACGTATGGGTACTAAAGTGAATGAAAAAATACACAAATGGTGAAGGGATTACCTCATTTGGAACTCATGAATCCCCTTAGATCATCAAAATCCAGTTTTTCTTGGTTCCCCATGCTTGTTGTGAGCTTGTGCAAAATTTTTGTGAAGAGGGTGTATGGATTTTTGTGTGTTTTTGGGTATGAAGTGAGGTGTTTGAGGAGGGGGAAAAGGGAGTGCTGCCATGGATGAAGGAGGAGAAGGGAAAGGTGAATGAAATGAGTGAAGAAGAATAAGCCAAGTCTAAGGTTTGACCCCTAACCCTCCCTCTCTCCAAGCATGACCTCTACATCATTATGTCCTCTCTCTCTCTCCTCAAGTCATCATTATACCTTTTTCTTTTCTTTTGTATAGTCAACAACCATTCATGATAAATGAAGAAAGACCATGATAGACAAATGTAACAAGTGTAAAAATGATATGGTGCATGTCATGTGCACAAAACACGCTTAATGCGCGATTAGCGATATTTAATCGCGATTAGCGTTAAAAGTGCATATAAAAATCCTGAAAATTCATAATTCTCCTAAATCACATAAAACACCCTCTTTTCAGTAATTTCCATAATTTCCCAAATTTTACCCAGTTTATCGGTATTTAATTATACCGCCCTATTAAAATATTCATTATATTTATTATTTAATTATAAAAATTCCCAAAATAATATTTTATTTTTTTGAAATGTTATAATCTTCCCCCCTTAAAGTAATTCGGTCCCCGAATTTAAATTTAAACCCCTCAATACTAAAACATTTTAGTAAAAAGTCCAGGTCGTCGGGGCTCCGAAATCATCAATACATAAAACGCATCATAGCGCAATGCATGCGCATGAACAATGAGCAGATAACTCAAAAACAAAACTCCGTCAAGCATCCCGCAATCATCGGAGTCATGGTGAAGACACAAATGTCAAATCTGAAATGAAATCAATATGATATACATCAAAACTATCCATGTAAACATCAAAACTATACATGTAAATATCAGAAGGAAACGCATGCCAAACTTTTCATGTTGCTGTGCGATGTGCATATCGCGGCACAGTGGCGGACGTCTAGTATAGGAAAATAACTCTATATATATCCTTTGTTTAATATGCACGTACCGCCGTATTGAAAACAATTTAGAAGGGTTTCCTTGTTTTAAACGTTTCGTGTCATCTCAGACACGTAGGTAAATACTGAGACTACAGCTCCTTTTTGGAAATCCCTTCGATATCTATCAATGCATGCAAAATATCCAGGTAATGTCCTCTGACTAGTCCTGCTCAGTACGAAAACAAATAGCAAATATCCAAAAAACGTACTGCTCCATAAGAAATCAACCCCAAAATGTGCATATGAAAGCTACGTGCGTCTGGTGCGCACGGAGATCAAAATCCAAGAATGTGCCATACATGTGCACAAGACAACATCTAAGTGCAACGGGTGTGCACGAAACACCTGTCAGAGACAACGTGTGTGCCTGACAGCAATATCAGGTGCATCTAATATGCAAAAAAAATGCCGATTTAGTGCATCTGGTGTGCACCAAAATCGCATCTCATATCATGCGCCCAATATGCGCAAAATCCAAATCAGGTGCACAGGGTGTACAAAACAAATATCGAGTATCACAATCGAAATCGATGGTATACAACACATCTCAAATCCAAATCCAGTATACCGTGGTATATAATCTCATAACCATGTGCAACCGCGTGCACAAAATCTAATCAAAACACTAAAAGTGCACGAAATCTATGCCGAAAGCATAAGTCAAATCATATGCATGCCCCAGGTATGAAATCAAAATCAATATCTCAAATGACACCAAACCGAAGTCCTGTGCAACTGTAGTGCACAAAAAAATGTATCAATACGCTGCAAGCATATGTGAACTATACTGAGTGCAAAACCAAATCGTGTGCGTATCATAAGCACAAAAATCAACCCAACTGTATGGAATCCATGAAATCATAACCATTTGCAGCCAAGGCACAAAACGATATCAGTGCAATATCTGGGCACAAACTATAAATACCAAGTAGGTGCAACCATGGTGCACGAAAACAAATACCATGAAACTCAATCATCAAAACTCAATCATGCGAATAGATCGCCCAAAAATATTGAAATCAAGTATGGCGAAATAGTCCCGCTCAAGCACATCCTCTAAGAATCTCTGGCCAACTATCATGGTCACTCATAACATGTCTCGTCGACGATGCTGAACTCTGTTTTGCTGGTGACCACTCCTGGGTCCAAGTCTTCCCGTGCATTATTCCAGAAGGGTCATGTTGGTTAGTGGGAGCGCCCCGTCCATCGAAACGTGGCCAAACGCGGAACAAAAAATTCTTAAAACCCGGCGCTACCATTACCCGTTTTGCAAGATCGAAACCATTAACCCTAAAACTAGCAATCTAACAAAAGGAGATAGAATGGTTATACCTAACGGATCATGTCCTTCTGGTCTTCAACCATTTTCAAGCTCCAAGTGATGCGGATCGACTTTGGTCGCCGGTCTTCCTTCATCTCCGATGATCCACCCGAGGGAAAAGACGCAAGCTTCAGGTTCGCCAAGCGAACCAACCGATTCTTCAAAATTGCTAGTAGTGGAGAGTGGGGAGTGTAGGATAGTGTCACTAAAACTTTCTCTCAAAACCAAATGCTCATGTGAGCATCTCAAGAAGAAGATGAAGAGGGTGATGATGACAAGGCATGAAAATGGCTATGTATTTTTGTGTGAGCATGAGAGTGAGAGAGCACCAAAAATCAATCACCAAAAAAATGAGCAAGCCCAAAGAAGTGGCCGGCCCCCATTCTCATGCCCCCACAAAAAAATAATGTTATTTCCTTTTTGTATTAAACAATTAAGAACCATACCAATCACTACATGAAAATTACCATGCTTTGACCCAAAGCCCATACCCATGCCAAGTCATCATTTCCACCTCATCTAAAACAAATGATTTTCTAAAGAAAATCAATAATGAGGTGGCATCATCTAGAAGCCATTCCGTATAAATACGGAATGCTTCCCGGTATATGTATCGAAATACATATACGCGTATTCGTACGAAAATACGAATAGCCAAAGAGAGAAAATAAATAGTGAGCAATAATACTAGAATACATATATAAAAATACATATGTAAATTATTAAATCAAAACTTGATTTAACAATCTGGTTTAATCCTAAGCCGCTAGTATTATCAACCGTCCGATTAAAGTCTGTGCAGCCTGTGCACATATTCAATCGGACACCTATATGTATCAACATACGTCACCTACACCATATCGCCTGAACCGTGAAAACCCTCTATGTGGGACTCTAAAGACTCGTCAATACGCTGGCAGTGGGTTTAACCACAAGCACGTCAGCGGCACTACCTGTACGTAACGGCTACCCAGGTATTGAGCGAAAGGAAGGCCGACGAGCAAACTCATCCGAACCTCTACTGAGCCTGTCAGTGACAATATCCGTACAGTCCGGTCTGTTCGTCTAAGAGTATCGCATATCGAGTCTAGGGTGGTGGATAAAGTTAGACCCCTAACAACACGATAATTCGTGTCGGTATGAAACCCATCACTACCTGAGAAACTATCGATCCTGGATCGGTAGTTCTCACATACCCCGGCCGAGGATTTCTAGCGATGGCCACCCGTGCACTGCGCGACATCAACCCCCAATATCGGGAGAGACGAATCCCCGACGGTCCGCTCACTGCCTCCATATGGCTCGGGACTGTACCCAACTAAAACCTGTTTGCACGACTCCTTTGAGCCGTGGTAGGGTAATAATCAAACCACAGTGGGAACTCACACGAGACAAATGATGATCTCAGGTTGACAGACTAACCTGTACACATGTCACCAGGGAACTGCTATCTGACTATAGGTATAATACCAACTAGCAAGTTCCCGGCGAGTCCGTCTAGTGTACTTATAACCCAATGAGCACCTGCATATTATCTTAGGTGAACAACTGACACCAATGGCTTGTGAGACCGGCCACCGCCCCTCGTCAGGGTCTAGATAAGTATACACTAGTCTACACTGGAGTATCGATGCCCAGTCTCGATACTCCCACGACTAGGGACATTTAAGGATGTGCTTATAGATCCCCAGCTCCCACGTATGTGATCGCCATCATAATGCTGGCGGTCAAGTAAGAATCCAATGGGCTTTATCAACATATGATGATAAAGACAAACCAGATAGCATACTATCATCTCGAGTAAGACTGTTTTATCGGTATAGGTCCTCGTTCAATCATCATGATCACATACCTGCGACTATGATAATTGCCTTGAGGGCACTATAGTCAACAATCTCCCACTTGCACTTAAGGCTAATTATTGCGATGTCGCATACTCACAGCCTGTGTGATACCGAACACCCAACTCCTCTACTAATCAGTTTCACAAACCTCGTTCGTAAAACTATTGCGTTCGAGAAATAGCCTCAGTGAGTGGATCCGCTCCAGTATTTCTTTCTCTGTCTCTCTTTATCTCAACTTCGCGGAGAAAACTATCTCCCGAAATGAGCAATAGCTGTCATAGAATATTTCTGGATATCTGATGGGACCCAGTTCACAAATGAACTCCAAATCAAGCAAACTTCTTAGACTGTATCGTCTACTGAACTTAATCAGTATGTTGTGCCATGCCTTCCTCAGTATCCGCTTGGACCACCTGTCCAAACTACCGCCCCTCGTCAGAGGGAAAAACTACAACTCTGACAGTCACTCTGTCATCCAGGTCACCTTGGAAGCCTGAAATGATAATCGTCTCCTAAAGGAGGCCGCCGTTATCAAATCCCTAGAACATCCACTTATATTCATAAACTACTTCCATTCGTTTTTCTCCAGGATTGGATTAATATATCAACTTATTGCATCTAGTGCAAAAACAACATCTGGTGTGGTACTTGACATGTCATGATTGACTCAATTGCCTAAGCAAGTGATATGCCAATCATGCACATCCCTCTCCCCTTTAGTCTGTAAGACACCTTTAGAGAGAGTGACTCCATCACCTGCAGGTACACCACCATGCCAGGAGTCGTCCATTCTAAATCACTTTAGAATACTGTCTAAGTACCCAGATTGGGACACTTCGCAAATCTAGATCTAAAACCATAAATCTAGTAACCAGAATGTCTGATATAATATCCATAACCTATGTGGAGAAAATACTGTGTGACAACCAAAGTATAACCGATCGTAGTATAGGAATTTCACTTCCTATAAAGTGCATGTCATCTAAATACCAGGACATTACACCCTACTACCTTCTTAACAGATTCATCTCCTATTCTGATGAAGTCAAAAACCTATGACTGTCACATCAAAAATAGATGATCTATCTCCGCTATATCCACTTTAGTCTATAAATAGACCCAAGCTACTTGTCCACTACGCTTCCGCTGCTCCCACTGACTACGACAACCCTCTGGCAGAGTCATATACACGTGAACTTCTAAAACTAGTTTAGAATGACGCTATACTCATCCTCCTGCCGGGTCTCATAGTCTGAAACAACAGTAGTGTCAAGTCTGGGTAAACAAGAACCTCCCTGTCACCGTCCTTGAGGATACCAAAGTACCTCTCGGGCACCTGAGGTTACCCACCATATCTGCGGAGTGGCTAATGGAATGTCCATCTTGATTGAATCTTTAAGTCTTATTAAATTTTCCGTAATCGTTTGTGGTTCTGGAATCGCTTCCAGTTCTACCATACTCCCACTACTGTTTTTCTGAAAAAGTCCATTTTACTAAAACTGTGGCGAGTCAAGAACAATATTACTATTGATCTTCCAGATGGTAGAAAGTTAACCCTCATCAAAGCCCGGGATAACTTATAAACAGCCATTACAGAAACGTGCCCTGAGTTTATCCGAATTCTGGTTTTAAGCATCAGCCGGACGACTCCCTATACCTTAACATCGTTAAGATATAAATTGATTCTATATATATAGAAACAAAAGCACTAATTTAATTGGAACCAGATTCAAATCATGCAGCTGTCTCCAGTGCATGTCAACTAAATGGAGAGAGGCCAATCAGCATTACTCAACTTAGGAGTGCGTCCAATTATGAGTAACCTGAAAAAGAAACAAAGTTTCTCAAAACCATTACTATCAACTGAATACCTCATACAAGTATCTACATCTTCGATCACCTTGAAGAATCCCGATACTTGCGACACCTAGTTCTCTACTTTATTCTTGTACCTATAACTTCTCAAACTTGGACCTTGTATTTCTACAAAACACTTGTCCAAAACTTGAGAAGTCACAAGTAAACAGAATATAGTATGAGGACCAACCCCTTTATCCTAATGGACACTGGACAACATACAATACTTTGTATAAGTTCCCTGAGTTTAATAACTCAAACCCTGTGCGTCGTAGGTTGAAAACTGTACCCAGGTGATTTCCTCAAATATCACCAATTACAACGAATTCCGATGTAATGAGGATGATCACCTAATTCCCAATAACTTACTCCCACTCATCATCTGTAAAACCATACAGATGTGAGAGTCATACGTGGTAAATACATACCCTAGAGTAAGGGTCTAATTGGGAAATCAGTTTTCTATTAACAATACATAGTGAAACTGAAACATGAATATGTTTCGAAGGGGTATCCGGGCATTCCTAGTAATGCCTCTTCCATTATCAGATTCATGACTGTAACCGTATATTTTCTTACTATCTCTCTAATTCCCTTTATTTGTCTTTACTCATTACCTTCTGTACACCATTGTTAGGCTAAGTGGTTTTCTTCCTTCCCTACCGTTCGGCACCAGCCTATGGTTTGGAAGAAGACTATCCAATAAGTATAATAGGTGTACTCTCCTAATCCTAGGAGCACTCGCAACCTGAGAGAAGGTAAGGATAAAAGACAATTGAATAAACCTTATTTCTATTTCTCCTGAACCATAATCCATCCTCAAAAAAGTTCCTTCGAGTTTGTATATAACTATACGATGGATTTATCCAATGGAATTGGATGTTCGTAGTGATACGGGGTGTTCTGGAGAAATACAAAGGTGAAGTAGGAGTGGCGATGAAATACGTGGTTTGGTCGTGAATTATAGCAGTCGCATTTTACTTTGCCCTCTTTCTAATCCCTTTATTTGTCTTTACTTATTACCTTCTGCACACCACACTTAGGCTAATTGGTTTTCTTCATTCCCTATCTTTCGGCTCCTGCCTATGGTTTGGAAGAAGACTATCCAATAAGCGTAATAGGTGTACAGTCTCCTAATCCAATGAGTCCTTACAACCTGAGAGAAGGTAAAAGGAAAAGACAACTGAATAGTCTTATTCTTTTTCTCTAGAACCAGAATCCATCCTCGAAAAAGTTCCTTCAAGTTCGTATATAACCATACGATGGATTTATCCAATGGAAGTGGATATACGTAGTGATACGAGGTGTTTTAGAGAAAAGCAAAGGGTGAAAGAAGGAGTGGTAATGATGTATGCAACTTGGACAATCCAAAAGCCAGTGTTATAAGAAAGTTCGGTTAACTTGGTTATTAAGTCATAGTCTAGGGTCGAGGCATGGTCGATGCCTAAGAGAGAGAGAAAAGAAAGACTCAGCGTGCACTCTAATCTAGATCAGAATGGACAATCACTTTATCTAATCTGGATGGCTCCCACCGTTTTCTCAAATTCTTCTCCAAACCTAAAAGGAGAATTAGTCGGAATCACCCGAGGAGTAATCCTACTCATCAGTGGGAATCGGGATCCAACTATCATCGCATGATAACATGATGGAAGCCACTCAAGTCACCACACTCCAGAAGGTATACGCATGCCTGGCAAGTTTCCTGTATGTTTGAAACTCCCGATATGATTTTTTACCCCTAGGATCCAAGTGACCTTGACAAGGTCAACAAGTCAAAGGGTCCTAGTCAAGTTCAACCCGTCATTATCTTGATTGCATTAGACCCACCCGCACAGACCCTTGACAAGGTCAATAAGATCGAACGACTGTCCTAACCAATCCACATTTGCTTGCGACAGAAAAGTATTACAGAGCTACCGATCACTACGCCTTGACAAGGTCAACAAACGCAGCACGAATACTAAGCAATACTAATCTGAAATGACGGAGGGCTGCGGCTGGTTTTTGGCAAAAAACCTTTAACGTAATGAACTTGATATCGTTGAAGGAATCCAAGTGGTTTTACAAAAGTATAGTGGCGAAAACTTTTGCTAAAGAGGTCACTCCCGGTGAAGGGATCTCGGCTCTTTCCCCGTCGAATGAGGTGCAGGATATTCCAAACTGAATACCGCGATGCAAAGCAAAAAGTAATCGACTATAGTGAAGTTATTACGTTGACGCAAACTTTTACTCAAGGGGTCACTCCCGATGAAGGGATCTCGGCCCTTGCCTCGTCGAATGAGGTGCAGGATATTCCAAATTGAATACCACGATGCAAAGCAAAAGCGTACGTCTGTAATGTCAGTTTTTTAAAATCTTGGTTCCAACAACATCATATAAATAGGTTTGTTTTCCTTGCATTGATAAGAATCAACACAGTCCCATCAATTAATCACACCAGAAAAGAACGAAAATAAAATGTACGTATATGCCATCCGCATTCGCCACTGGGTCCCGTCATCACCCGTTAGGTTACTTAACTAACGACAGAGCGGGGACTGGGCTAGCGCGGGTGCAAAACATATACATCATCTACTAGTATATATAAATATATATAACAATCGTCCTAGGCATGATAAATGCAACATCACAGAAAAGTAATAAGTATCACAGAACAATACAGATAATCTGGGAGCCCCGGGTTTCATAGAGCGACAACTGAAACCCGACGTTCCCCTGGTCGTGTGGATAGCCTGTGCAATAAACTCCTAGACCCCTACGAGCGCGGCAAGTTACCCGCCAAAACCTGAAGTGAGGCAGCCCCCTTCAGCAAAGTGAATGGACCACCCAGCAGTTTACGGAATCCGGTAACTTGAGCACCCCTCCTTGGGTCAACCTGTACCTCCTACGAGTGCGGCGAATAGCTCGCTAATTCTAGAGTGAAGCCCCCTCCGTCTCAACGCCATGAGATGCGGGCCCGTTGCCCTCTAGAACCTGGCTATCCGTGCACCCCACCTTGGGTATCCTAGTACAGAAAAGAAAATAATATACAAGAGTGACATCGACCTCAGCCCAGTCGTGCCCCCAAAGAATAATATACAAACAGGCAGTGACGGTAGTCCACATGTCGGACGCTCGCCCCGCAATATCAAATGTACAAATAAATCCGAACTGCACTACCATTGCACACAAGCTATCCACTATGACAATCCGCAACATCACAGCACAGCACAGAACATCAACGTGAATGTCACGTTCGCAAACCCGTCTAAAAGGACTATAGCGATTAGACAAGGTTTACCGACCAAATGACATTCACGGTCACAGATAGAAATGTAAAGTACTGAAAAATTACACAGTTAAAATTTCGATCGACTAAATTTATCCGCAAAGGCCCCAAAAGAAAATTCTGTACTCAAAAGATTCTGGGCCAAAACAAAACATCATAAAAATCATTTTTCCTTGTCAGATAGCTCTAGAAGAAATTTAGAATCATGAAGCCACAAAATCGCGGCGGAATCGCCGCCAAATGGCATGTTTCGCGGCGGTTCCGCGGCCAAAAAGTTGAATTAAGTTACCAAATTTCTTGTGGTGCCCTGTATTTGCCTGAAAGGATTTTTAAGCGATACAGAAAAAATTTTCGAGCAAGTTTTAAAATCGACAGAAACTTGGCAAATCGGAAAATTGTTTTTGAAATTTTGATCGATCGAGATTTTAAGCTTGTGCAAATAGCTAGTAGGGTTTAATGGGTGGCTCTGATGCCATTGTTGGTTAGTGGGAGCGTCCCGGCCATCGAAACGTGGCCAAATGCGGAACAAAAAATTCTTAAAACCCGGCGCTACCATTACCCGTTTTGCAAGATCAAAACCATTAACCTTAAAACTAGCAATCTAACAAAAGGAGATAGAATGGTTATACCTAACGGATCATGTCCTTCGGGTCTTCAACCATTTTCAAGCTCCAAGTGATGCGGATCGACTTTGGTCGCCGGTCTTCCTTCATCTCCGATGATCCACCCGAGGGAAACGGCGCAAGCTTCAGGTTCGCCAAGAGAACCAACCGACTTTTCAAAATTGCTAGTAGTGGAGAGTGGGGAGTGTAGGATAGTGTCACTAAAACTTTCTCTCAAAATCAAATGCTCATGTGAGTATCTCAAGAAGAAGATGAAGAGGGTGATGGTGACAAGGCATGAAAATGGCTATGTATTTTCGTGTGAGCATGAGAGTGAGAGTGTAACATTTTAAAAATAATTAAAAAAATAATTAAATAAATAATTAAATGAATAAAAGTGTTTAAGCGAATTTTTTGATTTTCGGTAAAGCAAAATGTATTTTTCGTAAAATCAAACTGCAATTGTTTTTCATTATAAATTCAAAAAATACCTATTTAATTATGTAATTACTAGTAAATAGTGTTTATTTAGCCACTTATAAATTTTTAGTTTAATAAAATATTTTTCCTAAATTAATTATTTTAAATATTAACATAAGCTTTATTTTTACACTAAATTAGTGTAAATTACAAATTTAAATGGTTTTAATTTGTAAAAATGAACCATGGCATGTTAGAAATTAGTGTGTATCATGCAAAATTTATTTGCAAATTTATCCTATTTTTTAGAGCTTTCTTGAGTTGCTATAGTAAACAAATAAATAAATAATTAAATAAACCATGAAAAGACCTTTAAGTGATATTTCTCCTCTTGAAACTTCTACACTTTTCCTTAATCATTTCTTGCTCTCCCTCACTCCCTCAAGGCCGGCCACAACCCCCCCATGGCTTCCCCCCCCATTTCCCACCTCATTTTTGCACAAAAATCCATCAAAATACATCAAAAATTCAACAAAAAATACACAAAATCCTAATCTCTTCATACCATTTATTCTCTACCCTTTTTTATATGGATTTTGGAGTGGGAAAGCATGTATTTTGGAGGCTCATTTATTGTTGGGATTTCATATTTTGGGAGGTATAATTTCTTTCTTTTGATTTATTGTTTTAGATGTTCATTTAAGCTTAATTAGATTTAATGAATTAATTCTATGTTTTTTTTAAAAATGCAAGTTAGGGTTGTAAATTCAAGTTAGGGTTTTTAATAATTAATTAGGGTTATAATAGTTAGTTTAACACTTTTAGAATTGGAAAATATGGCATGGTTGTTAAATTGTAAAATTTTCATTTAAAATTGTTTTAAATAAGGAAATTAGCTAACTAGATTTTTCTAAAATGTGTTTGTGGGTAATATAAAATTCCAATTTAAGTTGCTATCATTAGATGGTAGTTTTAATGAGGATATTAGCACATCAATTGAATGAAAAACTTAGTTTGATCACTAGATTACTTTGATAATTAGAAAAATAGTAATAAAATGCTATTATTTTGTAAACTAGATTTTAGGAATTTCTAAATAAATGTGATTAAAAATATAATTTATGGTTTCATTGAATCATTATCATTATGAATTGTGGTTTAATACATTAATTCATGCAAATCATGTTTTGTGGTGGAATTGTGGTGCTTTGCTTGAAAAATGTTGAAAATTGTTAAATGTTGCAAACTAGAAATTTCAAATTAATATAAATTTGTGTAATAAAAATATAGTAACGGTTTGTATAGTCTAGTTATGCTATATAATGAGTTTTATAACTATTGGTTTCATTTAAATGTCAAGTTTTGATGAAAAACGGTAAATTGGCAATTTCGGTTTTTACGAAATTGGACGGTTTGATGGATTTTAGGGTTTCGATAGATTTAATCGTGTTTTATGGTATAAGTAATGTGTTTTAAAACTACGAGTTATTTGTTAATGTTTATCTCGATCCATCGGAGTTTGTACGCCGATATCGAGCGATATTTGGTTCTTTTTCGTGAACGGGACATAGGCTTTAACCTATGCTGGTTCATTGCGTCGTTTTGACTTTCGTATGTGATTCAGTTTACGATAATATTTATATGTTTGCGTTTAGGTACCCTTCAAGTGGACTGCGGGCGATGAAGAGGAGGATGGCGACACCGTCGTCGGCAGACATGGACCAGGTGAGTAGATGCATATCTACGGGGGGAAGTCGGGTGGATGGCGTTTAGCACCCCCGCAACGTAGAATAGGAATAGTACTTATTGACATTAGGAAACCAGATGTGACCCTAGTAGGACCCTAGTATTGACCCTAGGCTGGACTAGACTGATTTAGGAAAACCATATCAGAGGATGAGTACTTTGGGAAAGGTTCGTAGGTTTCTGATAGAAACACACACGCACACACTAAAACTCGACATGGAGTATACGTATATGTATATACGTATATAAAACTAGGTATAGGTGTATATATATATACAACACGTATATGGGATTCATTGATGTGATATGATATTTGAGGCATGATGAAACAGTATAACTGGGCTTGATGCCGTGATTCTTGACTATACAGTCGTATTAAAGTGTTAGCGGATCATTAGAGAATGAGATAATGAACATGAATATATAAATTATAAAGAGCGGTGTTGATATTGATGTACATGGGACGCTAGAATAGTACCCGGACTGTAACTTGTGACTGATCACGATATGATATATGTATAACTTGATTACAACATTATATTGGTGTGACCTGATGCCGATATCATATAAGTATGACCTAGTCACAATATGATACATATGACATGATATTTCTGAGGATAAACTAATGATGCTTATCATGATGGCAATGATATATGATTGATTTATGCGATCACAGTTTAACACCTTGATCATGAGATGTGCTGATGATGACATTATACGAATGAGGAGACACCTAGGAGATACTTGACCGTACCCCGATATTGGGATGCCGTACAATGGATTTTACCGTACGAGGCTTAGATTTGATGATTGATCCGCACTCTTGATTCGAGGAAGCCGTACTACGTACGTGACGCTATTGAGGCGGGATCGCCGACTATTAGAGATATTGATTCAGACCTTAGGTAGACTCTAGTTTCTTACTGACTAGTCTATTAGGTTTAGTTCCTTAGGATGTTAGATGGACACTGGTTTAGGTTCGACTCACATAGTGGTAGTTGTACTCGTATCTCGCAGAGGAGTGGATAATGCACATCTGTATTTACATTCATACTGTAATTATCATGGTGCATGTTCTTTTATATGTTGCTATAATCAGTATAAACTTTACCTGTTAGGACACCAGCACTATTACCGATGATGCGCATATTCCACGCACACTTATTTGCCGGCTCACACACATCATCATCGGTAATTGCTATGTCACGTACACTTTAGATCATATTGACTTTTATGGATAGAATCAGTTAACAACTAGACCGCTATAATATTGTGATTATTCTCTGACATTAGTACAGACATGATATTTATTGCTTAGACATTCATGCATTCATATTTTCATGTTATCATGCAGTATTATGGGCATATGCCGACACTTATCATATGCTTACTCATGATTTTGAGATTTGGATTTCTATGAGATTTCTGGATTTTTGGGGAAAACCGCAAAAATATATAAAAACTTCTCTCTCTCTCTCCTCTTCTCTTTTTAAAATAAGATGCGGTTTTCTCGTGATGTATGTGTCGTCCACCATGAGATTTCATGTTTTCTGTTGGATTTCGAGACCCGATTCGAGGAGTGGATGAACCGTCTCGGGTACATGGTGGGCCCGGTATGGTACCCCGGGGCAAGAAGATCGAGTAGTAGACGATGAGCCTGGCAGGGGAAGGCTACCTACCGGTGATGTCTGGCGCGGCGGATATCCGGAGGATACCGACCGTTGTCGTGAGATTTGATGATATGGGCCGATCCGGACTGACGGAGCCCGAGATATTGAGACTTGAGATTACATGTGTTGTGTCGATGTTTGACACGGATTTCCATGGATTTCATTATTGAGATTTCAGCTTCTTATACACATTCTACTATGATAACAGCTAAAGATTTCTTATACATATATATCTGGATTTCAGGATTTGTTACTTTACATTCATGGTGCATGCATTTCATTCATATGACATAGTATTATATGAGGTACTGACACGATACGGAGTAGTTGCACTTACACGTAGTATTACCCTGCTATTACTAGATGTTTGGGATATGGTAGTGTATTATTATGACCTAGAATAGCGTCGTGCATTCGATTTCTTTTCGTAGATGTCTTCTACTCACGAGTTGGCAACTCACCCCCGTTGTGCCAAATTCTTTACAGGTTCGATGTACAGGTTTCCGTGGCAGCTTGTTGGCACATCTTTTCTTCAGGGTGATTTGCACGGTAGGTTGGTTCACTTGCATCCGAACCACCATTGTACTTTTATTCATTCATTTGTATCTAGTAAGCTCCATCAACCATATTTGTATTACTTGATAAGTTTATTGGACCAGTTGTTTATTTCGACCTTAGAGTCGCGCATGTGTTATTCAGATCTGGTGGTTTTGTCTTCTTTTGAGTTTTGAGCCTCGCCTATTGGCGTTGTATATTATTGTGCTTGCTGTGGTTGTTTCCGCCTGTTGGCGTTGATGCTAGCTCCCGTTTGGGGATGCTTTTTATTGTTTATGTATATTATACTTGTTGTACCCGTTTGGGGGCCAGTTTTTACAGAGGAGACTCTGCCGAAATTTTTGGTAAAATTTGCTGATGATTTTATACTTGTTTTCTTTTACTGCTTATTCTTCTTTTTTATGGTTTAGATTTCTGGGCTTCGGCTTACTTAGGTCACGTGGCGCCTCTAGACGCTTCGTAATCTAAGTGCCGGTCACGTTCCGTACTTTCGGGTCGTGACAAAGTTGGTATCAGAGCGCTAGGTTTAACCTTGTATAAGTCTAGGTGACCCTTGGTTGATGGAGTAGGCGAGTTAGGTGGAGTAACGTACCGTGGGTATGGTCCGCGGCATACTTACGATACGCTACTCTGCTTAAGGAGCCCTAGGATTTACATTGTTTGCACCGTATTTCATTCGTTCTTTTGATCTATCTTCGTCAATGTCGGATGGTGGTTTCTGTTACCACGGACGCACGGGCAGAGGGAGCTGCGGCTCGAATGCGATAACCATTAGAGTATTGGTTATTCTTGAGGATTGAAGCATTGCTTAGCGTGCGGACGAAGGGTATTCACATGCCGTCCGGATGAAGTTAAAGGGTTCGAACGATTATCAGAAAACCATTTTCCTAAGTTTAAGGTATTCGGATGAACATGCAGGTATTTCGATGGACCCTCTAGAAGAATGAAACTCTAACTCGACATAATGACCACGAGAACGCCCTTGAACCTTAGGGTTTACGGCAGTTTCGCAGTGTCATTAGTGAGGCTTGGGTTTACCCTTCTACAGCTGGATCATCGATGCTGGGGTATGTACCGGATATTTTTAAACTGTACTTGAGTGTTGAGCTCTCGGAGAATTATGGGATTTTGATGGATCGATCGAAAAGTTTAATGTAGTCCGGATATCAGGTGAAGGGATCGACTACGTGGGAGACTCTAGATATGAGTATTGCCGTTGGTAGCGCAGTCAGCACACCTATGAAAGAACGAGTTCGAAGCAGTCGACATCAGGGGAAAGAGGCGCACATTGACGATAGTGTTTACGATTGTGATTTAGTGATTTGAATTTCCTATTTTCGTTGATTGGATTTTGTATTTTGAGGACTTTGTTCTACGATTGGTATTTCCTGTGTGTACCTTCATTCTATCTGTGTTTCATACATCAGTTGTATTGATGTGGTTTAGTACGCACCCAGTACACTTGATTTGGTTTTATATATTTTGAGATTTTGATTTGATTTCGTGCATATGGGTTACACATGATTTTGATATATGCTTCGACCTAGTTTTTATCCATTTTCGTACTGTGATTCGAGTCTGATATTCGATGTATGTTTTCGTGCTCCATGTGCACCTGATTAGGATTCTTGCGCATACTTGGCGCACTTGATGCGATTTTGTGCACACCAGATGCACTAAATCGGGGTTTTGTGCAGATTAGATGCACCTGATTTTGAGTCGTGCACGCCCGTTGCACTTGACAGATGTTTTTGGTGCACACCTGTTGCACTTAGTTTTGTTTTGTGGGCATTCATGGTTTCTGCATTTGGCTTCGATTTCAGTGTGCACCGGACGCACATGACATTTTATTGATGTGATTGGGATTGATTTTAGTTTGAGCAGTATGTTTTTCTAATCATTATTATTTGATTTAGTAACCAGGCGGGACGTGTATGTTAAATAAAAGATATATATATAGTTATTTTTTTAAAAATTTAAACGTCCGCTACTTATGCCGTGACACGTGCATTGCACGGCGATTTTCAAGAGGGGTATTTGTATGCTTCTTTATTATGATGATTCGGCGATTTTACTAGGATGCGAACTATATATAAGTTATAGATTGATGTATATTATGATGGTTTTCACATTGAGTTATGATATTTTATTATCGCCATAACTCCGATGATTGCGTCATGCTTGACGGAGTTGATTTTGTTATGTATTGATGATTTCAGAGCCCCGACGATTTGAGTGTTTTGCTAAATATTTTAGTATTTGGAAGGGGAGTTTTAATTTAAATTCGGGGACCGAATTTCTTAAAGGGGGGAAGATTGTAACGTTTTAAAAATAATTAAATAAATAATTAAATAAATAATTAAATGAATAAAAGTGTTTAAGCGAATTTTTTTGATTTTCGGTAAAGCAAAATGTATTTTTCGTAAAATCAAACTGCAATTGTTTTTCATTATAAATTCAAAAAATACCTATTTAATTATGTAATTACTAGTAAATAGTGTTTATTTAGCCACTTATAAATTTTTAGTTTAATAAAATATTTTTCCTAAATTAATTATTTTAAATATTAACATAAGCTTTATTTTTACACTAAATTAGTGTAAATTACAAATTTAAATGGTTTTAATTTGTAAAAATGAACCATGGCATGTTAGAAATTAGTGTGTATCATGCAAATTTTTTTTGCAAATTTATCCTATTTTCTAGAGCTTTCTTGAGTTGCTATAGTAAACAAATAAATAAATAATTAAATAAACCATGAAAAGACCTTTAAGTGATATTTCTCCTCTTGAAACTTCTACACTTTTCCTTAATCATTTCTTTCTCTCCCTCACTCCCTCAAAGCCGGCCACAACCCCCCCATGGCTGCCCCCCCATTTCCCACCTCATTTTTGCACAAAAATCCATCAAAATACATCAAAAATTCAACAAAAAATACACAAAATCCTAATCTCTTCATACCCTTTATTCTCTACCCTTTTTTATATGGATTTTGGAGTGGGAAAGCATGTATTTTGGAGGCTCATTTCTTGTTGGGATTTCATATTTTGGGAGGTATAAATTCTTTCTTTTGATTTATTGTTTTAGATGTTCATTTAAGCTTAATTAGATTTAATGAATTAATTCTATGTTTTAAAAAAAAATGCAAGTTAGGGTTGTAAATTCAAGTTAGGGTTTTTAATAATTAATTAGGGTTATAATAGTTAGTTTAACACTTTTAGAATTGGAAAATATGGCATGGTTGTTAAATTGTAAAATTTTCATTTAAAATTGTTTTAAATAAGGAAATTAGCTAACTAGATTTTTCTAAAATGTGTTTGTGGGTAATATAAAATTCCAATTTAAGTTGCTATCCTTAGATGGTTGTTTTAATGAGGATATTAGCACATCAATTGAATGAAAAACTTAGTTTGATCACTAGATTACTTTGATAATTAGAAAAATAGTAATAAAATGCTATTATTTTGTAAACTAGATTTTAGGAATTTCTAAATAAATGTGATTAAAAATATAATTTATGGTTTCATTGAATCATTATCATTATGAATTGTGGTTTAATACATTAATTCATGCAAATCATGTTTTGTGGTGGAATTGTGGTGCTTTGCTTGAAAAATGTTGAAAATTGTTAAATGTTGCAAACTAGAAATTTCAAATTAATATAAATTTGTGTAATAAAAATATAGTAACGGTTTGTATAGTCTAGTTATGCTATATAATGAGTTTTATAACTATTGGTTTCATTTAAATGTCAAGTTTTGATGAAAAACGGTAAATTGGCAATTTCGGTTTTTACGAAATTGGACGGTTTGATGGATTTTAGGGTTTCGATGGATTTAATCGTGTTTTATGGTATAAGTAATGTGTTTTAAAACTACGAGTTATTTGTTAATGTTTATCTCGATCCATCGGAGTTTGTACGCCGATATCGAGCGATATTTGGTTCTTTTTCGTGAACGGGACATAGGCTTTAACCTATGCTGGTTCATTGCGTCGTTTTGACTTTCGTATGTGATTCAGTTTACGATAATATTTATATGTTTGCGTTTAGGTACCCTTCAAGTGGACTGCGGGCGATGAAGAGGAGGATGGCGACACCGTCGTCGGCAGACATGGACCAGGTGAGTAGATGCATATCTACGGGGGGAAGTCGGGTGGATGGCGTTTAGCACCCCCACAACGTAGAATAGGAATAGTACTTATTGACATTAGGAAACCAGATGTGACCCTAGTAGGACCCTAGTATTGACCCTAGGCTGGACTAGACTGATTTAGGAAAACCATATCAGAGGATGAGTACTTTAGGAAAGGTTCGTAGGTTTCTGATAGAAACACACACGCACACACTAAAACTCGACATGGAGTATACGTATATGTATATACGTATATAAAACTAGGTATAGGTGTATATATATATACAACACGTATATGGGATTCATTGATGTGATATGATATTTGAGGCATGATGAAACAGTATAACTGGGCTTGATGCCGTGATTCTTGACTATACAGTCGTATTAAAGTGTTAGCGGATCATTAGAGAATGAGATAATGAACATGAATATATAAATTATAAAGAGCGGTGTTGATATTGATGTACATGGGACGCTAGAATAGTACCCGAACTGTAACTTGTGACTGATCACGATATGATATATGTATAACTTGATTACAACATTATATTGGTGTGACCTGATGACGATATCATATAAGTATGACCTAGTCACAATATGATACATATGACATGATATTTCTGAGGATAAACTAATGATGCTTATCATGATGGCAATGATATATGATTGATTTATGCGATCACAGTTTAACACCTTGATCATGAGATGTGCTGATGATGACATTATACGAATGAGGAGACACCTAGGAGATACTTGACCGTACCCCGATATTGGGATGCCGTACAATGGATTTTACCGTACGAGGCTTAGATTTGATGATTGATCCGCACTCTTGATTCGAGGAAGCCGTACTACGTACGTGACGCTATTGAGGCGGGATCGCCGACTATTAGAGATATTGATTCAGACCTTAGGTAGACTCTAGTTTCTTACTGACTAGTCTATTAGGTTTAGTTCCTTAGGATGTTAGATGGACACTGGTTTAGGTTCGACTCACATAGTGGTAGTTGTACTCGTATCTCGCAGAGGAGTGGATAATGCACATCTGTATTTACATTCATACTGTAATTATCATGGTGCATGTTCTTTTATATGTTGCTATAATCAGTATAAACTTTACCTGTTAGGACACCAGCACTATTACCGATGATGCGCATATTCCACGCACACTTATTTGCCGGCTCACACACATCATCATCGGTAATTGCTATGTCACGTACACTTTAGATCATATTGACTTTTATGGATAGAATCAGTTAACAACTAGACCGCTATAATATTGTGATTATTCTCTGACATTAGTACATACATGATATTTATTGCTTAGACATTCATGCATTCATATTTTCATGTTATCATGCAGTATTATGGGCATATGCCGACACTTATCATATGCTTACTCATGATTTTGAGATTTGGATTTCTATGAGATTTCTGGATTTTTGGGGAAAACCGCAAAAATATATAAAAACTTCTCTCTCTCTCTCCTCTTCTCTTTTTAAAATAAGATGCGGTTTTCTCGTGATGTATGTGTCGTCCACCATGAGATTTCATGTTTTCTGTTGGATTTCGAGACCCGATTCGAGGAGTGGATGAACCGTCTCGGGTACATGGTGGGCCCGGTATGGTACCCCGGGGCAAGAAGATCGAGTAGTAGACGATGAGCCTGGCAGGGGAAGGCTACCTACCGGTGATGTCTGGCGCGGCGGATATCCGGAGGATACCGACCGTTGTCGTGAGATTTGATGATATGGGCCGATCCGGACTGACGGAGCCCGAGATATTGAGACTTGAGATTACATGTGTTGTGTCGATGTTTGACACGGATTTCCATGGATTTCATTATTGAGATTTCAGCTTCTTATACACATTCTACTATGATAACAGCTAAAGATTTCTTATACATATATATCTGGATTTCAGGATTTGTTACTTTACATTCATGGTGCATGCATTTCATTCATATGACATAGTATTATATGAGGTACTGACACGACACGGAGTAGTTGCACTTACACGTAGTATTACCCTGCTATTACTAGATGTTTGGGATATGGTAGTGTATTATTATGACCTAGGATAGCGTCGTGCATTCGATTTCTTTTCGTAGATGTCTTCTACTCACGAGTTGGCAACTCACCCCCGTTGTGCCAAATTATTTACAGGTTCGATGTACAGGTTTCCGTGGCAGCTTGTTGGCACATCTTTTCTTCAGGGTGATTTGCACGGTAGGTTGGTTCACTTGCATCCGAACCACCATTGTACTTTTATTCATTCATTTGTATCTAGTAAGCTCCATCAACCATATTTGTATTACTTGATAAGTTTATTGGACCAGTTGTTTATTTCGACCTTAGAGTCGCGCATGTGTTATTCAGATCTGGTGGTTTTGTCTTCTTTTGAGTTTTGAGCCTCGCCTATTGGCGTTGTATATTATTGTGCTTGCTGTGGTTGTTTCCGCCTGTTGGCGTTGATGCTAGCTCCCGTTTGGGGATGCTTTTTATTGTTTATGTATATTATACTTGTTGTACCCGTTTGGGGGCCAGTTTTTACAGAGGAGACTCTGCCGAAATTTTTGGTAAAATTTGCTGATGATTTTATACTTGTTTTCTTTTACTGCTTCTTCTTCTTTTTTATGGTTTAGATTTCTGGGCTTCGGCTTACTTAGGTCACGTGGCGCCTCTAGACGCTTCGTAATCTAAGTGCCGGTCACGTTCCGTACTTTCGGGTCGTGACAGAGAGAGCAACAAAAATCAATCACCAAAAAAATGAGCAAGCCCAAAGAAGTGGCCGGCCCCCATTCTCATGCCCCCACAAAAAAATAATGTTATTTCCTTTTTGCATTAAACAATTAAGAACCATACCAATCACTACATGAAAATTACCATGCTTTGACCCAAAGCCCATACCCATGCCAAGTCATCATTTCCACCTCATCTAAAACAAATGATTTTCTAAAGAAAATCAATAATGAGGTGGCATCATCTAGAAGCCATTCTGTATAAATACAAAATGCTTCCCGGTATATTTATCGAAATACACATACGCGTATTCGTACGAAAATACGAATAGCCAAAGAGAGAAAATAAATAGTGAGCAATAATACTAGAATACATATATAAAAATACATATGTAAATTATTAAATCAAAACTTGATTTAACAATCTGGCTTAATCCTAAGCCGCTAGTATTATCAACCGTCCGATTAAAGTCTGTGCATCCTGTGCACATATTCAATCGGACACCTATATGTATCAACATACGTCACCTACACCATATCGCCTGAACCGTGAAAACCCTCTATGTGGGACTCTAAAGACTCGTCAATACGCTGGCAGTGGGTTTAACCATAAGCACGTCAGCAGCACTAGCTGTACGTAACGGCTACCTAGGTATTGAGCGAAAGGAAGGCCGACGAGAAAACTCATCCGAACCCCTACTGAACCTGTCAGTGACAATATCTGTACGGTCCGGTCTGTTCGTCTAAGAGTATCGCATATCGAGTCTAGAGAGGTGGATAAAGTCAGACCCCTAACAACATGGTAATTCGTGTCGGTATGAAACCCATCACTACCTGAGAAACTATCGATCCTGGATCGGTAGTGCTCACATACCCCGGCCGAGGATTTCTAGTGATGGCCACTCGTGCACTGCGCGACATCAACCCACAATACCGGGAGAGACGAATCCCCGATGATCCGGTCACTGCCTCCATATGGCTTGGGACTGTACCCAACTAAAACCTGTTTGCACGACTCCTTTGAGCCGTGGTAGGGTAGTAATCAAAGCACAGTGGGAACTCACACGAGACAAATGACGATCTCAGGTCAACAAACTAACCTGTACACATGTCACCAGGGAACTGCTATCTGACTATAGGTATAATACCAACTAGCAAGTTCCCGGCGAGTCCGTCCAGTGTACTCATAACCCAATGAGCACCTGCATACTATCTTAGGTGAACAACTGACACCAATGGCTTGTGAGACCGGCCACCGCCCCTCGTCAGGGTCTAGATAAGTATACACTAGTCTACACTGGAGTATCGATGCTCAGTCTCGATACTCCCATGACTAGGGACATTTAAGGATGTGCTTATAGACCCCCAGCTCCCACGTATGTGATCGCCATCACAATGCTGGCGGTCAAGCAAGAATCCAATGCGCTTTATCAACATATGATGATAAAGACAAACCAGATAGCATACTATCATCTCGAGTAAGATTTTTTTATTGGTATAGGTCCTCGTTCAGTCATCATGATCACATACCTGCGAATATGATAATTGCCTTGAGGGCACTATATCCAACAGGTCCTGTCGAGGTCTCTCCCAAATCTCGTCTCTGCCGAACTGTCAGGAAGTTATCACCCTTTACTACATCTGTTTCTGGATCCGGAACGGCTGCATACTCATCGTGACTCCTTCTGGAAGATATATCCATATACAACACCTCTGCATGCGTATCACATCTCTCATGTCGGCGGAGTGGAACGCCATCTCATCAAGATCTCGTACGAACCTCTTACTCCACCTTTCCTAATGTCGACTGCTTCAGACTCATCTCATCATGGCTGCATGGACTGTGCTCCAACGGCTATACTCGTATCTGGAGTCTCCCAAGCAATGCATCCCATCGCATAGCATCCGAATGAAGTCGAACCATTCGATCGATTCGTCAGAACCTCATAATCCCCCAAGAGCTCAACATCTTGGGTACAGTTTAATAGTATTGAGTACATACCACAGCATCGGTGGACCAGCCGTAGAAGGGCAAACCCAAGCCTCACTAATGGCACCATGGAACGGCCGCAAACCCTAAGGTTCAAAGGCTTTCACACGGTCATTATGTCGAGTTAGGGTTTTATTCTTCTAGAGGGTCCATAGAATTGCTTGCATGTCTTTCCGAATACTTTAAACTTGGAATATGGGTTTCTGACATTCGATCACCTCTATCGACTCTCAACGTATCTGCGTGAAGTCGTTTCTACCTGGAATCAATCTATCTGATGACCTCGCATCGGGATAAGCGAACGAACCATATATCTTAGTCATTCATCCTCGGGTGACTAGCGACCTTCTATCATCTCTCTAAGTACAACTCATCCCGCAATAGCTCCAATATCTGGGGCAATATCTTGTCGTTCGCAGCAACTACCGGCTCATCCACCCGCACGCTGAACAGTGCCTCAATCATCAAATAATCTGAAATGTACGGTCATCACGTTTTGGCTGGCCTCTAGAAGTAGCCCAATCCTCTGGTGCTGATCTGCACGTCCGAAAAACTCATGGAAGCGATCCATCAACTACTCATGGCGCGTAAACACAATAAAATGACACCTATATGCAATCGTGTGTCCCTGGAATCACGCCCTGGTCAGTCCTTATCCGTGACGAGCTCGTGCTGACCGCAACTCTAGCCGTAGCTCTCTGTGCCCACACAACCGTGGTAACAAAACCATAACTGGTACTGATAAGGATAGATCATAGGAAGGAATATAATACTGTGCAAAGAAATGTACATTCTAAGGTTTCTTAAGCGGAGTAGCGTATCGTAAGTATACCGCGGAACATACGTACGGTACGTCACTCTACTCAAGCCACCTACTCCATCAACCAAGGGTCATCCTACACTCCGAAGGTAAAACCTAACGCTCTGATACCAACTTTGTCACGACCCGAAAAGTACGGAACATGACCGACACTTAAATTACGAAACGTCTCGAGGCGTACGTAATCTTAGTAAGCCAAAACCCAGAAATCCAAACCAAGTAAACCAGTAGAGTGAAGGAAAACCAATTTAAAGCAAGAAGTTTAACAAAATACGCCGAAGTATGTATTTTTAAAATCACAAGTCTTTCCTGAAAATTTCGGTAGAGTTTCTTTTGTAAATACTGACCCCTAACGGGGTACAACAGGATAAATATATGCATCAATGATAAAAGGCATCCCCAAGTGGGAGCTAGCTCTTCGTCAATCGACGGACAAAACCACACAATACAATATAATATACAACGCCGAAAGGTGAAGATCAACTCAGGATAAACATCCAACATCATCAAGAAAACCATAGGAAAACAATAATAATACAGCGCGCGACTCTAAGGTCGAAAGAATATACACTGGTCATCTATCTCTATCAAATAATACATGTCTGGTTGATGGAGTTTTACTAGATACAACTGAAATAACAAATATACAATGGTGGTCCTGATGCAAAAGAACCCACCTACCAAAGCAATCACCCGGAAGGGACAATGTGCCAGAAAAACCGCAACAGAACCTGTACGGCAAAACCTGCAAGAAACTGTGGCACAACGGGGGTGAGTTGCCAACTCATGAGTAGAAAACATCTACGAGTAGAAATCCCATGCATGACGCTATCCTAGGTCATAACAGGTAATATCCTCAAATAAAAAATCCTGGTCCAGCTACGTATAAGTGTAATACTACATGCTCGTGTCAGTACCTCAGATAGCAACATATCAGATATATGAATGCATTACAAATGAAACAGAATACATCGTGAATGAGACAACTGCTTTCTTTATTTAATGAGTTTTCTGTATGTATATAAATCGCATATCATCAATGAAATCGATAGATAAAACAATGTCCAGCATCGACAAAAAACATAAATCCCAATATCTCAGTATCTCAGGCTCCGGCTATCCGGACTGGCCTGTATCAACAAATCTCAATACCTCAAAATCTTAAAATCTCAGTGTCTCAAATCTCACTATCTAGGGCTCCGTCAGTCCTGATCTGCCCCTAACATCAATCACACGACTACGAACGGTATCCTCCGGATATCCGACACATCATGTAAAATCACCGGCAGGCAGTCTGCCCCTGCCAGGCTTATCGTCTACACCTCGATCTTCTTGCCCAGGGGTACCTTATCGGGTCCACCATGTACTCGCAGACGGTTCATCCAACTCCTCGAATCGGGTCTCGAAATCTATCTCATAACCGAGAAAACATCATGGTGGACGACTCATACATCATGAGAAAACCGCACTTTTCATTTTAAAAAGAGAGAGAGAGAGAAGTTTATATATTCTTGCGATTTTCTCCTAAATCCAGGAAATCTCATGAAAATCCAAAATCCAATCATCAATAGCGAGTAAATAGTGAATATCAGCATAACACAACATAATATTGCATAACAGTGAATGATAATATGCATGAAGTAGCAAGTAATAACTGCAATGTCTAAACTGGCATATAAGGCAAGTACACTAATATCATGTCGAAACTATTAGCTAACAAGCTATGTCAATGAAATAATATTCTCTAAAGTGTACGTGACATGGCAATTACCGATGATGATGTGTGTGAGCCGGCAAGTAAGTGTATGTGGAACATATGCATCATCGGTAATGGTGCTGGTGTCCTAACAGCATAATTTCGATATTAACATATGAAAACACAATATAAGCATGCAATGCGATGTGAGCAGCAAGAATATGCGGGAGCTGAATATCAAATACAATGATAACGAGTCTGCATATGTCTAATTATGAGTCGTACAGTTTTGCCATTTGAAATAACACGAATCGTGGTGTTTTGAAAATAAGGGCTACGGTGTTTTTAAGAAAATGTACGTCCTTTGAAATATCCGTAGAATCCCTTGGCTTGTCTTTAAAATACTCACGATTCGTTAGTTTTGAAATAGGTATGACTCGAGTCTAATCTACCATTTACAAGTAAACTGCAGGGCTAAACTAAAAGGGCTGATCAAAGGTAAGGAAACCGCCTAACATCTGAGTCGATACATATATATAAATATAATAGTCGGTGATCCCGCTTCAGTAGTATCCCATACGATATAATATCTATAACATGACATCCTTAAGTCAAGAGTGCGGATCTAACATCAATATAGCTCGTACGGTAAATCCGTCGTACGGCATCCCAAATCTGGGTACGGGTCAAATATCACATGTAACACAACATCCCTATGGTATCATCATCTCATATTATGAACTATCACCTATAACAAAACATCCCTATGGTATCATCATCACGTATCATGAACTATCACATATAACACAACATCCCTATGGTATCACATTTACCTCACCATTCATTAGGTATCCACATCATCACATATCGTGAGCAGGGGGGTACTGATCTAAGTCTAATACATTACAATATCATCAACAATATCATGATCTGGCTACTGATCTCAAGTCTCATACAATCCGATGTCATTAACACATATTATCGTATAGAAGTATACATCGCCCAAGCGATCCATGATAAATATCATAACACATCTCACCTCATATCTCGATCATATGTCAACTACCATAAATATATCATCATCCACATAATACCATCATCCAACGATCCGCTATAACATTAGGACATATCTCGGTCACATATTAAGTATCCCACAGCAACATGTCCGATCATATCGACTCAATCCCAAGTATCATATAACATCCTCATCATCCAAGCACATGAATACCAATATGTATATATCCCCAATACGAACAAGGAAATAATAGTATGCGAGTATGTATATGTGCGTGTATGCAAATCTCCACTCTAGGTTTTCGTGACTAAAAAATCGACTAAAGTCCTTCCTCCAATTCTCGCTAACCCTAAACTCTAATCTCCTAAAACTTTCTTGCTAAGGTTCATATCACACCCTAACATATAAAAATATATATATAATATCTCATCATTTCTCACAGCTTTGCGGCAGTGCTATACGCCATCCACCCGACTTCTCCCCGTAGATATAAATCTACTCACCTTTTGCTTGCCGATGCCGACGTCGCCACACGCTTGCTTGTCGTCTCGAAGTCCTCATGGGGTACCTACACATTATAATGCATCATATCGCATTATAAGCCAATTCAAAACCAAAACGACACACGAAAACCAAAATGTCGCACGAATCACCCATAGGTCAAAACCTATGGTCTACCTCTCGCAATTCAACCAAATATCATTAGATATAGACGTACAAACGTCAAATAATCGAATACAATACCAAATATCAAAACTTAAATCCATAACATCATGAAACACATGGCAACAACCCAGAAAAGTGGTCCCAGATTTCTGTTCAGGTCAAAAATAAGTAAGCAAACAAGTCTAGGGTGTAGTATAGGGAGTGTGTGACCTACTGAAGCAACTTGGGCACCTAACACACTAGGGTGGCCGGCCACATAAGGAGGAAATCCGGCCATGCAGGTTTTACTTTGGAGTTGGGGTCTCGTTCTGGTAGGGTGGCCTCGTGGTGTCCTAATTTGGTCCCTGGTATTGTTTGGTTGTCTCAGAATTTCCCCGGGTCATCCCAGATTTCCCTGCACACCCTGATTACACACAAAACCGACATTAACAGTTTCTGTTTTCAATAAACTTGGTTTGTTTCAAATATATCTTGGTTTCTAACCTCATGGGGGGGTTTAAGGTCATCTCTAAAGTCCAATTGCACAGCACCACTCAAAATCCCACATAACCTCTTCTAGAAATCTTCAAAGTTCACTAAACCGCACTAAATTTACAACTAAACACGTATGGATACTAAAGTGAATGAAAAACTACACAAATGGTTAAGGGATTACCTCATTTGGAACTCATGAATCCCCTTAGATCATCAAAATCCAGTTTTTCTTGGTTCCCCATGCTTGTTGTGAGCTTGTGCAAAATTTTTGTGAAGAGGGTGTATGGTTTTTTTTTTTTTGTGTTTTTGGGTATGAAGTGAGGTGTTTGAGGAGGGGGAAAAGGGAGTGCTACCATGGATGAAGGAGGAGAAGGGAAAGGTAAATGAAATGAGTGAAGAAGAATAAGCCAAGTCCAAGGTTTGACCCCTCACCCCCTCTCTCTCTCCAAGCATGGCCTCTACATCATTATGTCCCCTCTCTCTCTCCTCAAGTAATCATTATACCTTTTTCTTTTCTAAAGTCAACAGCCATGCATGATAAATGAAGAAAGACCATGATAGAAAAATTTAAAAAGTGTAAAAATGATATGGTGGATGTCATGTGCACAAAACACGCTTAATGCGCGATTAGCGATATTTAATCGCGATTGGCGTTAAAAGTGCATATAAAAATCCTGAAAATTCATAATTCGCCTAAATCACATAAAACACCCTCTTTTCAGTAATTTCCATAATTTCCCAAATTTTTCCCAATTTATCGGTATTTAATTATACCGCCCTATTTAAATATTCATTATATTTATTATTTAATTATAAAAATTCCCAAAATAATATTTTATTTTTTGAAATGTTATATAAGGTCGACTGAATGTCAGTCACAGGTATTGTCTTTACCCTCAGTAGAAGGACAGTATGTTGGAAGAGTTTCAAGCTAGATACTGTGGCAAACTAGACGATTAAAGGCTAGATACATCGTTACCAAGGATTCTACCAAAGAGGCAGTCTGGATATATATATAAGTTCATGAGACGAACTTCGTTCCTACCATTGTGTGACAATGGAGTTGTGGCTTATGTGTTGGATATAGTGCCCTCAAAGCCAATTATTGGATCGCAGGTACGTGATTGCAATGATTGCGAAGGACCTATACCGGTAGGACAGTCTTACTCGAGATGATAGTATGCTATCTCGTTTGCCTTTATCAGTCGTGTATAGGTTCAGGTGATTGATCACGATTACACTTTGATAGAGCCCTTAGGATCTTGCTTGACTACCAACAGTATGAGGGCGATCATATAAGTGAGAGTTGGGTGGTCTATAAGCATATCCTTAATAGTGGTTCCTAGTCGTGGGAGTTTCGAGACAGGGCATCGATACTCTGGAGTAGACTAGTGTATACAGTCGAGACCCCGACGAGGGGCGGTGGCCGGTCTCACAAGCCACTGGTGTCAGTTGGATCACCTAAGATGTATACAGGTGCTCATTGGGTTATGAGTACACTGGATAGGACTCGCCGGGAACCTGCTAGTTGGTATTAAACATATCGTCAGATAGTAGTTCCCTTGTGACATATGTACATGTTAGTTCATCGACCCGAGGTCGTCATTTGTCTCGTGTGAGTTCCCACTGTGCTTTGATTTCTACCCTTTCACGACTCAAAGGAGTTGTGCAAACAGGTAGTTTTTGGGTATAGTCCCGAGCCACATGGAGGCACGTGAGCGGATCGGCAGGGGATTCATCTCTCCCGGTATTGGGGGTGGAGGCCGCGCTGTGTCTAGGAAAGCCTTTACACCAAGTCCTTGGACAAGGCAGGTGAGATTTACTGGTAGGTACTCCAGTAGTATCTCAGGGTGTTCAGGGCTTGTCTCCGACACGACTTATACAGCTATTGGGGGTCTGACGTTACTAGCCCCTAGGCCGGATATGCGATACTCATAGACGAACGGACCGGACTGTATATACATTGTCACTGTTAGGCTCAGTAGGGTTTCTGGATGAGTTCGCTCATCAGCCTCCCTTGAGGTCAGTCCATGGGCAGCCGTTACGCATAGCTAGTGCCGCTGACGGCTTGTGGTTAAACCCACTGCCAGGGTACTGACGAGTCATTAGAGTCCCCCACAGATAGTTTCCCAAGTTCGGGCGAAACGTTGTAGAGGCCGTATGGTTTTATGGCAGGGTTCGGAAATTACACGTGCGTTTACGCACGTGTCATATTTTGGGCAGATAATACTGGTGGGCTTTGGTTTAAGCCGGATCCATGTATTATACAGAGTAGATATAATATGTTTGTCTCAGTTGCATTTGTATTCGGTCTTAATACAAATGCGGGTATATTTATACAGTTACGGGGTTATCCTGAAATTCGTTTTGGGATCACTTTTGGAAGTTGCCGGTTTCCAGTTTTCTATCAGCCGTATTTAACATTCGGTTAAATGCGGATTTATCTTTTCTTCTTTTGGGTGAGTCATGAGGTGAGTCATGAGAGGAAGCTTCTTGGAAGGTGACTTGTTAAGGTGACTCATTGTTTCATTATTGTGTTCACACTTTGTGTTCATACTAGATATTTCTTCTTGATATTTTTGTGAGAAGATTTTGCTTATTGTCACCTCCCCCTCTCCTACCATCACCCCCACCTCTATATAAAGTGGCCGTCCCCTCTTGGGTGCCCTCTCGATCAATTGAGACTCTCTCACTTCATTTGGTTAAAAGATTATGATAGTTTCGGTGTATGGAATTTCACAGCTCATTTCATTCCATCACCCGATTCCAATGGCAACTTCATTAACCGTTCGTCCATGGCTTTGGACGAAGCGAGACAAAATCTTCTACTCATTCTCTACATCAATCTTGGTCATCACTTCTAGCAAACTTGATGACCGAGTTGCCTCGAGTCATAGGCGGGAGCCCGTTTAAAGATCCGATGACGTGGTGCCACCTGGACGAGGAGATCGGAGATCGACGAGATCGGAGCAGCCGCAATGGAGCGTGGGATGATGGTTAAAGAACGAAGGACTTGGATCGTTCGGTATAACCTTTCTTCCCTCTTTGTTGATTGTTAGTTTAGCGTTAATGGCAGATCCGGGTTATAGTATACGATAGCGCCAGTTATAAAAGTTTTTGTTCCGTATTTTGGCGTCTGAAAGACGGCCGGGGCGCTACCGTAGACTTACATGGTATCAGAGCCACGCCATTAAGCTTTACTAACTTGTGCTAACACGTTTTAAAATATCGATCGATCGGATTTTCGAAAATCGCAATATCTAGTGTTAAAGTTTCTGTTAATTTTCAAACTGGTCTAAAAATCATTTTGACCATACCAGAAAATCAAGCAGGGTTTTTTAGAAATACTGGAGAAATTCGACCAAGTGATTCCATTGTTCCGCCGCGGATCCGCGGTCCAAGCTAGGGTTTGGCCGCGGATCCGCCGCAGGAAAGTGAGATCAATTGGTCAATTTTCTATAGTGGATTCTATGTTGGAAATTGTGGTTTCTGGAACTGTTTATTTGGGCCCAGTGTTTTTTACTGTGCAGCAATTGCGTGGGGCCCTCTTCGGGAAATTTAGTCGATCGAAATTTAAACGTGTCAGTTTGCAGTACTTACATTATATCTCCGACCGTGAATGTCATTTGATCGGTAAACCGCGTCTGATTGCTATAGTTCTTTTAGACGGGTTTGCGAACGTGACATTCGTGTTGATGTTCTGTGTTGTGCTGTGATGTTGCGGATTTGTCGTGGTGGATAGCAGTATGCAATGGTAGTGCAGTTTGGATTTATTTGTACATTTGATATTGCGGGGCGAGCGTCCAACATGTGGACTGCCGTCACTGCCTGTTGTATAATATTCTTTTGGGGCACGACCGGGTCGAGGTCGATGTACCCGTTGTACATATTTTTCATTTCTGTACTAGGTTTTTACCCCGCGACGGAGTGCACAGATAGCCGGGTTCTGGGGGGCAACGGGTCCGCATCTCATGGCTTTGAGAGGCAGAGGGGCCTCACTCTAGAATTGGCAGACTATTCGCCGCACTCGTAGGGGGTACATGTTGACCCATGGAGGGGTGCCCAAGATTACCGGATTCCGTGAAGTGCTGGGTGGTCCATTCACTATGCTGTAAGGGGCTGCCTCGCTTCAGGTTTTCGCGGGTAACTTGCCGCACCCATAGGGGTCTAGGTTTTATTGCACAGGCTATCCATACGACAGGGGAACGTCGGGTTTCAGCAGCGGCTCTGTGAAATCGGGGATCCCAGATTATCTGTATTGTTCTGTGATGCTTATTACTTTTTTGTAATGTTGCATATTATCACGCCTGGAGCGATTATTGTATATTGGTTTATATACTATTAGATGTTGTATATGTTTTACACCCGCGCTAGTCCAGTCCCCGCTCTGTCGTTAGTTAAGTAACCTAATGGGTGATGACGGGACCCAGTGACGAATGCGGATGGCATATACGTACATTTTATTTTCGTTCTTTTCTGGTGTGATTATTGATGGGACTGCGTTGATTCTGATCAATGCAAAGTAAAACAAACCTGTTTGGATGTTGTTGGAACAATTTAAAAAGTGTTATTACAAAGATGTTTCCTTTTGTTTTGCATAGTGGTATTCGGTTGGAATATCCTGCACCTCATTCGACGGGGCAAGGGCCGATATCCCTTCACCGGGACTGACCCCTTAGGCAGAAGTTTGCGTCAGGGTAATAACTTCACTATAGTCGATTACATGTTGTTTTGCATCGCGGTATTCAGTGGAATATCCTGCACCTCATTCCACGAGGAAAGAGCCGAGATCCCTTCACCGGGAATGACCTTTTTAGCAAAGGTTTTCGCTACTATATTTTATAAAAAGTTATCGGGTTCCTTCAACGAGATCAAGTTCATTACGTTAAAGGTTTTTCGCCAAAAACCAGCCGTAGCCCTCTGTCATTTCATATGAATGGTCAGTAGTATTCAAGCTATGTTGGTCTGGTCTTAGCTAGGACATAGTGATTGGTAGCTGCTGGGGTGTTCATATGTTGCATAGATAGATGCGTTGGTTTGGGACAGTCGTACAGCCTTGTTGGCCCTTAGTCAAGGGTGAGTACGAGTGGGTTCAAATTAACAAGATAATGATGGGAAGAACTTGACATGTGACTTATGATGGGTTGGCCCTTAGTCACGATCATAAGAGCATGGGGTAAAAATCATATCGGGAGTTTCTAAAGAAACTGAAACTTGCCAGGCATGCGCATACCTTCTGGAGTGTGATAACGCGAGTGGATTCCGTCACATTATCATGCGATGAGAGTTGGATTCCGATTCCCACTGATGAGTTGGTTTACTCTTCGGGTGATCCCGATTGATTCTTCTTTTAGGTTTGGAGGAGAATTTGACAGTACAGTGGGAGGTTTCCGGATTAGATAAAGTGATAACCATTCTGATCTAGGTTAGAGTGCACGCAGAGTGTTTCTTTTCTCTCTCTCTCTTTGGCAGCGACTTTTGACCGACCCTAGACTATGACTCAGTGACCAAGTTGACCGAACCTTCTTAAAATACTGGCTTTTAGATTGTCTGAGTTGCATAAGTCATTGCCACTCCTTCTTTTACCCTTTGCATTTCTCAGAACACCCCGTATTACTACGGACATCCACTTCCATTGGATATATCCATCGTATGGTTATAAACGAACTCGAAGTGACTCCTTCGAGGATGGATCAAGATTCAGGAGAAATAGAATTGGTTTATTCAGTTGTCTTTTATTATCACCTTCTCTCAGGTTGCGAGGGCTCCTTGGTTTAGGAGAGTACACCTATTACGCTTATTGGATAGTTTTCTTCCAAACCATAGGCAGGTGCCGAAAGGTAGGGAATGAAGAAAACCAATTAGCCTAAGTAGGGTGTACAGAAGGTAATATGTAAAGACAAAATAAAGGGATTAGAAAGAGGGCAAAGTAAGTTGCGACTGCTATCATTCACGACCAAACCGCGTACTTCATCGCCACTACTATTTCACTTTTAAAAGAATAAGGTATTATTCAGTTGTCTTTTATCATCACCTTCTCTCAAGATGTGAGTACTCCTTGGTTTAGGAGGGTACACCTATTATGCTTACTGGATAGTCTTCTTCCAAACCATAGGCTGGTGCCGAACTGTAGGGAAGGAAGAAAACCATTTAGCCTAACGATGGTGTAAAGAAGGTAATGACTAAAGACAAATAAATAGATTTGGAGAGATGTCAAAGAAATATACGGTTAAAGTTATGAATTGGATTATGGAAGAGGCATTACTATGAATACCAGGATACCCCTACGAAACATTTTCATGTTTCAGTGCATTGTTAATGAAAAACTATTTTCTCGATTAGATACTTACTCCAGGGTGTGTATTCACCAGGTTTCATTCTCATATCTGTATGGTTTTACAGATGATGAGTGGGAGGAAGTTATTGGGAATTAGGTGATCATCCTCATTATATCGGAATTCGTTGTAATTGGTGATATTTGAGGAAATCGCCTGGGTACAGTTTTCAACCTACGACGCACAGGTTTTGAGTTATTCAACTCAGCGGACTTATACAGAGTATTGTATGTTGTCCAGTGTCCTTCAGGACAAAGGGGTAGGTCCTCGTACTATAGTCTGTTTACTTATGACTTCTCTAGTTTTTAGACAAGTGTTTCGTAGAAATACAAGGTCTAAGTTTTGAGAAGTTGTGGGCATAAGAATGAAGTAGAGAACCAGATATCACAAGTATCGGGATTCTTCAAAGAGATCGAAGATGTATATTCTTGTGATTGGTATTCAGATGATAGTAAAAGTTTTGAGAAACTTGTTTCTCTTTCAGGTTACTCATAATTGGATGGATTCCTAAGTTGAGTAATGCTGATTAGCCTCTCTCCATTAAAGTTGATATGCACTGGAGACAGCTGCATGATTAGAATCTGGTTCCAATTAAATAAGTGCCAAAGTTTCTATATTGGATATAGAATGGTTCATATCTTAACGATGTTAAGGTACGGGGAGTTGTCCGGCTTATGCTTAAAACCAGACTCTGGATAACTCAGGGCACGTTTCTGTAATGGCAGTTTGTGGTTTGGCCCAGGCTATGACGAGGGTTGACTTTCTACCATCTGGGAGATCAATAGTGTTATTGTTCTTAACTCGCCACAGTTTTAATAAAATGGATTTTTTTTCAGAAAACAGTAGTGGGAGTATGGTAGAACTGGAAGTGATTCCAGAACCGCAAACGATTACGGAAAATTTAATAGGACCTACAGATTCAATCAAGTTTGACATTCCATTAGCCACTCCGCAGATTTGGTGGGTAACCTCAGACACCCGAGAGGTACTTCGGTAGCCTCAAGGACGGTGAAAGGGAGGTTCTTATCTACCCAGACTTGACACTACTGTTGTTCCAGGCTATGAGACCCGGTAGGAGGGTTGTTGTGGTCAGTGGGAGCAGTGGAAGCATAGTGGGCAAGTAGCTTATGTCTATTTATAGACTAGAGCTGTTATAGCGGAGATAGATCATCCATTTTTGATGTGACAGTCATGGGTTTGACTTCATCAGAATAGGGGATGGATCTGTTAAGAAGGTAGTAGGGTGTGATGTCATTGTTTTTGGATGACATACACATAGTAGGAAGTAAAATTCCTATACTACGATCGGTTGTACTTTGGTCGTCACACAGTTGTTTCTCCAGACAGGATATGGATATAATATCTGACATTCTGGTTTCTAGATCTATGGTTTTAGATCTGGATTTCGGTAGTTTCCCAATGTGGGTACTTTGACAGTATTCTAATGGTTTTTAGAATAGATGACTCCTGGCATGGTGGTGTACCTGCAGGTGATGGAGTCACCCTCTCTAAAGGTGTCTTACAGACTAAAGGAGAGAGGGATGTGCATGATTGGCAGATCACTTGCTTAGGCAATTGAGTCAATCATGAGATGTCAAGTACTACACCAGATGTTGTTTTTTGCACTAGATGCAATAAGTTTGTATTAATCCAATCCTGGAGAAACATAAGGAAGCAGTTTTATAACATAAGTGCATGTTCTACAGATTTGATGACGGCAGCCTCCTTCGGGAGACGGTTATCATTCCAGGCTTCAAAGGTGACATGGATGACAGCGTGATTGTCAGAGTTATAGTTTTCCCTCTGACGAAGAGGGACAGTATTATGGACAGGTGGTCCAAGAAGATACTGTGCGAGGCATGGTACAGGATACTGATTAGGTTCAGTTATCGATACAGTCTAAGAAGTTTGAATTTGGAGTTCATTTATGAACTAGGTTCCATCAGATATCCGGACATATTCTAAAACAGGTATTACTCAATTCGGGAGATGGCTTTCTCCGCGAACTTGAGATTAAGAGAGACATAGAAAGAAACATCTGGGCGGATCCACTCACTAAGGCTATTTCTCGAACACAATAGTTTTACAAACGGGCTTTGTGAAACTGATTAGCAGGGGAGTTGGGTGTTGATTTCACACGGGCTGTGAGTACGCAACATCGCAATAATTAGCCTTAAGTGCAAGTGGGAGATTGTTGGATATAGTGCCCTCAAAGCCAATTATTGGATCGCAGGTACGTGATTGCAATGATTGCAGAGGACCTATACCGGTAGGACAGTCTTACTCGAGATGATAGTATGCTATCTCGTTTGCCTTTATCAGTCGTGTATAGGTTCAGGTGACTGATCACGATTACACTTTGATAGAGCCCTTAGGATCTTGCTTGACTACCAATAGTATGAGGGCGATCATATAAGTGAGAGTTGGGTGGTCAATAAGCATATCCTTAATAGTGGTCCCTAGTCGTGGGAATTTCGAGACAGAGCATCGATACTCCAGAGTAGACTAGTGTATACAGTCGAGACCCCGACGAGGGGCGGTGGCCGGTCTCACAAGCCACTGGTGTCAGTTGGATCACCTAAGATGTATACAGGTGCTCATTGGGTTATGAGTACACCGGACAGGACTCGCCGGGAACCTGCTAGTTGGTATTATACATATCGTCAGATAGCAGTTCCCTGGTGACATGTGTACAGGTTAGTTCATCGACCTGAGGTCGTCATTTGTCTCGTGTGAGTTCCCACTGTGCTTTGATTTCTACCCTACCACGGCTCAAAGGAGTCGTGCAAACAGGTAGTTTTTGGGTATAGTCCCGAGCCACATGGAGGCACGTGAGCGGATCGGCAGGGGATTCGTCTCTCCCGGTATTGGGGGTGGAGGTCGCGCTGTGTCTAGGAAAGCCATTACACCAAGTCCTTGGATAAGGCAGTTGAGATTTACTGGTAGGTACTCCAGTAGTATCTCAGGGTGTTCAGGGCTTGTCTCCGACACGACTTATACAGCTATTGGGGGTCTGACGTTACTAGCTGTAAGTCTATGCTACCTCTCCCGGTACTTTCGGGCATGCGGAATTTGGTGAAAAACAATTTTCTAGAGGCGGTAACATGGACTCAAAACCGGATCTTTGTTAAACATCTAACTAACATCCTAACTAGAGTTTACCTACTCGGTTAGGGGGCTATACCTTTCTTGAACTCCTTCGTCTTCGACTCCTTCCGGTGTACGGATCGGCCTCACCTCGTCGTCTTCTTGCGCCGAAGATGGATCCACCCGAAAGCTTCTACCTTTGGCTTCTTCTTCGAACTTTGAAGAAACTAGATCACTTGGCTTGCTAGGCCTTGTGAACTAGAATGAGTAGAGGAATGTTTTGGTGTTTTTTTATCTCTAAGGCAATGAGTCTCAACACATGAGAATGGTTTGCCTTGAGGTAGAGAGAGCAAGAGGAAGAGGGAGAGCTTGAGAATGAGAGAGCTCAAGAGAGAGAAAGCAAATGATAGAATGAACCATACTCATCTCATTCTCACCTCTCATAATCCAAAAGCCATCATCACAAAAATAGTAATCAAGTATTGTGTAAATGGTTTAAGTCAAAATGGCTATATCATTTCATGCACTCATTTTGCATAAATAAACAAGCAAGCAAAAGTCTTTGCCATGGAATGATAGCCATTGTCATGATGATGGTCAACTAGTCCAACCTAGTCAACCGGTCAACAAAGTCAACAAGTCAACAAAGTCAACCCCTCAACAACCATGTCACCATAATACTTAATTAATATTATTGTTAATTACATATCATATTCTCATTAGGGTTGAGCAAAAAGTCAATAGTCAACAGTCAACGGTCAACAACCCTAATGAGAATGCTCTGCCTCTGTCTCTCCGTCAACTGTGCATACACACCCGCATCCGCGTTCCGAGGAACACGAATACAAACGAGATAAAATCAATCCCAAAACGTACACTAGGATCTGGCTTAAACCAAAGCCCGCTAGTGTTAACTGTCCGGACACTGTACGTGCACAAGTGCACGGATGTGACCGAACCCTGTCGCAAAACCATGCGACCTCTACTCTTTTGCCTAAAGGCGAATAGCTTTCTGTGTGGGACTCTAAAGACTCGACACTACGCTGGCAGTGGGTTTAACCACAGACCGCAAGCGGCACTAGCTGTACGTAACGGTCCCCAGGTAGATGCCGACAAGAAGACCGACGAGGTGAAACCCATCTGAACTCCTACTAAGTCTGACTGTGACAATCTCCGTACAGTCCGGTCTGTTCGTCTGATACATCGCATGGCGGGCCTAGGGGGGCGGTAAACGTCAGTCCCCTAATAGCGGTACAAGTCGTGTCGGAGTGAAGCCTAATACACGCTGAGATAACACTGGAAGCCTACCAGTATATCCCGCTTGCCCTGGCCAGGGACTACTCGTGTAATGGCTCTCCTAGACACAGCGTGATGTCAACCCCCAATACCGGGAGAGACTAATCCTGTCTAACCGTCACTGCCTCCAAGTGCTTCGGGACTGCACCCAACTACTACCTGTTTGCACGACTCCTTTGAGCCGTGGTAGGGTAGTAATCAAAGTACAGTGGGAACACACTCGAGGCGAAGTGACAGTGTCAAGTCAGCGGTCTAAGCTGTACTCATGTCATCTGGGAACTGATAACTGACGATAGGTATAATACCAACCGGTCAGTTCCCGACGAGTCCTGTCCAGTGTACTCGTAACCCAACGAGCACCCGCATACTATCTCCAGTACGACGTACTGATGGCTGTGGGACAGACCATCTCCCACTCTGGGATGAGAAGCGCATGCGCTAGTCTACTCCGGAGTATCGATGCCCTGTCTCGATAGTCCTGCCACTAGGGACCTGCATAAGGATGTGCTTATAGATTACCCATCCCCCACTAGTGTGACTGCCATCACAACGCTGGTAATCAAGCAAAGATCCTAAGGGCTCCACTAATGTGTATAGGCGATATACTAAAATAAACACATGTACATATTGAAGTAGAAACAAACCAAGTAGCATACTACTATTTTGAGAAAGATTGTATATACAAGGTGAATATCCCAAGCTTCCATTAAGTAATATACAAACTATTATGATACAGTAATGGCCTCTAGGGCATATACACTAACAATCTCCCACTTGCACTAAGGCCATGTACTGGCGTATCGAAGACCTATCATCTCGATCAGCCGCTCGAACCGAGTCTGGGGCAAGGCCTTGGTGAATGGATCTGCAGTGTTATCTTCTGAAGAAACCCTCCGAACCTCGATCTCCTGGCGATCCACGATCTCCCTGATCAGGTGATACCGCCTCAAGATGTGTCTGGATCTCTGATGGGACCTGGGTTCTTTCGCTAAAGCTGTAGCCCCGTTGTTGTCGCAATATAGAGGTATTGGATCAACAATGGACAGAACCACCTGAAGTTCTTTCAAGAACTTCCTCATCCAGACAGCTTCTTTTGCGGTATCAGATGCAGCGATGTATTCCGCTTCCATCGTCGAGTCTGCAACGGTTTCCTGTTTGGAACTCTTCTAACACACCTTCCCTCCATTGAGGGTAAAGACAAAACCCGACATGGACTTGGAATCATCCTTGTCACTCTGGAAGCTGGAGTCAGCAAAGGCCTCGATCTGGAGGTCTTTTCCACCATACACCAAGAACATCTCCTTAGTCCTTCTCAGGTACTTGAGAATGTTCTTTACCGCTATCCAGTGTTTCTCCCCAGGGTTTGACTGATACCGGCTTACCACACTCAGTGCATAAGCTACATCCGGTCTGGTACACAACATCGCATACATTATAGAGCTTACCGCAGAAGCGTAGGGTATAATAGACATGCGATCCCTCTCCAAATCAGTCTTGGGAGACATCTCTTTAGAGAGGGTGATCCCGTGACAAGCCGGTAGGTTACCGCGCTTGGAATCTTCCATACTGAATCTTTTAGTATGGTGTCGATGTACCTGGACTATGAAAGTCCTAATATCCTCTTGGATTTATCACGATGGATCTGGATCCCCAGGATGTATGAGGTATCACCCAGGTCTTTCATGGAGAACCTGTGTGACAAGAACCCCTTGATAGATTGTAGCATAGGAATGTCATTTCCTATTAAGAGAATGTCATCCACGTATAAAACGAGGAATACTACAGTTCTCGCTACAAATCTACTATAGATGCATGGTTCATCTGGATTTTTGATAAAGCCAAATTCCTTGACCGTCTCATCAAAACAGATGTTCCAACTCCGCGATGCCTGCTTTAGTCCATAGATGGACTTAAGCAACTTGCACACCTTTCCGCTGCTCCCACTCTGAATGAAACCCTCTGGTTGGTCCATATAGACACACTCCTCTAAATTTCCATTTAGAAAAGCGGTCTTTACGTCCATCTGCTAGATCTCATAATCATGGAAGGCAGCAATGACAAGAAGGATCCGAATGGATTTCAGCATAGCCACTGGAGAAAAGGTTTCGTCATAGTCCAAACCAGGTCTTTGATGAAAACCCTTTGCAACAAGTCTAGCTTTATAGGTCTCAACCTATCCATCTACACCAATCTTCCTTTTGAAGATCCACTTGCATCCTACGGGTTTTACCCCGTCTGGAGCAATGTCCAACATCCATACCTTGTTGGTGTACATGGACCCTATTTCGGTCCGCATTGCATCCAGCCATTTTACCGAGTCAACGCTCTGAACGGCCTGCTGGAAGCTAGTAGGCTCATCATAATCTATGACGCAATCCTCTCTATCCCCATCTATGAGAAAACCGCAGTATCTCTCGGGCGGATGAGACTGCCTACTACTCCTGTGGAGCGGCGTAGGAATGTCCTGTTCTTTTGAACCATCTGGTTCCACTAAGCTTTCAGTAATAGTCTGTGGTTCTGGAATTTCTTCCAGTTCTACTGCGCTCCCACTTATCTGGGTTTCCAAAAACTCAGTTTCCATGAAGTAAGCATGACTAGAAACAAAAAACTTTTGTTCCTCTTCGCAGTAGAAAAAATATCCCTTGGAGTTCTTTGGATATCCCACGAACTTGCACTGTACTGAGCGTGCCTCGAGCTTGTCCGCATGCTGCCTTTTAACAAAAGCTGGACATCCCCATGTCTTAATGTGCTTAAGATAGGGTTTCTTCCCACACCACATCTCATATGGTGTAGTAGGCATAGTCTTAGTGGGAACTCGGTTCAAAAGGTATGTAGCTGATTCTAGCGCATACCCCCAGAATGATCGCGGTAACTCAGCGTTACTCATCATGGACCGTACCATATCCAATAGGGTTCGGTTCCGTCTCTCCGATACACCGTTATGTTGCGGAGTGTATGGAGGAGTAAGCTGAGAGAGAATTCCGTTCTCTTTTAAATAGTTCAGGAACTCGGCACTCAAGTATTCACCACCTCGATCCGATCTTAGAATCTTGATACTTTTGCCGGTTTGTTTTTCTACTTCATTCTTATATTCCTGGAACTTTCCAAAGGCTTCGGACTTATGTTTCATTAAGAAGACATAACCGTACCTTGAAAAGTCATCTGTAAAAGTAATGAAGTATGAAAAGCCGCTTCGCGCATGTGTAGACATTGGACCGCACACGTCGCTGTGTACGAGTCCCAAGAGCTCACTCGCTCTTACTCCGTGTCCAGTGAACGGAGTCTTTGTCATCTTTCCTTTGAGACAGGATTGACAAGTGGCATACGATTGATATTCGAACGGATTCAAATATCCTTCTGTATGTAACTTCGTCAACCTTCTCTCATTGATGTGACCCAGTCTACAATACCACAAGAAAGTCTGATTTATTTCCGGAGACTTTTTTTGTGTGTATTCTGGACATTGAAAATCTGTGCTTGGTTTAATACGTATATACCATTGCTCAATGTACCTGACCCAATCAGAACTTGATTAAGGTGAATGTTTACAACATTGCTTACAAACGCAAATTCATAACCTTCTTTAGAAGTCAAAGATACAGAAATGATATTACAAGTTGCGTTGGGTACAAAAAAGCAATTACGCAAAACCAAAACATGTCCATCTGACATTCCCAGGTGATAGTCCCCAACGGCCTTAGCATCCATGCTAGCTCCGTTTGCAACTTTGAGGGTCATGTCACCTGCCTTCAAAAACCTACGGTTTCTCAACGCCTGCAAATAATTACAGATATGAGATCCTGATCAGGTATCCAATACCCAGGAAGTAGAGTTTATTGAAAGACAATTATCAATAACATACACACCTGAAGCTGAAGCCGCAACCTGCTTCAGTTCCTGTGTTCTGGCTTTCCAAGCCCTGCAATCATTCTTCCAGTGTCCCTTCTTATGACAATAGAAGCATTCTTCCTTATCCACAAGCTTTCCCACTTTCTTTGTTGCTTTTGCCTTTCCCTTCGTATCCACTTTACTAACACCGCCCCTTGGTTTGGCGGGGGCTTTCTTCTTCTTTCCCTTGGCTTTCGCCTTGGACCTAGAAGAGGAAGATCCTCCTACAAACAAAGTGGATGTTTCCCTACCTTTCTGTAGGGTGCCCTCTGCGCTCCTCAGCATGTTGAGGAGTTCTGAAAGTTCAACTTCCTTTTCTTGTAAGTTGAAGTTCAGGATAAACTGGGCGTAAGTGGAAGGAAGGGACTGGAGAATCAAGTCCGTATAGAGCTCATTCTCCAACGTGGTCCCAAGGTCCGCGAGCTCTTCTATATAGCCAATCATCTTAAGCACGTGTTCCGCTACCGATGATCCGACGGCCAACCTTGCCGAAAATAACTTCTTCGACACTTCGTATTTTGCGATACGAGACTGCTCTCCATACAGTTCTTTTGTATGGAGAAATATAGATTCAAGGTCCATATTCTCGTGCCTCCTCTGATGTTCGTTGTCCATAGAGGCAAGCACGAGGCACTTGGCCTTCGCGCAATCTAGTTCCCAGGTCTTACGGATTTCCTTATCCGCGACGCTGGTTTTGGGACCTGGGACAGGGGGAGCTTTGGTGGTAAGAAGATACCTCAGCTTGTCGTAAGTGATTGCCATCTTGACATTCCTGAGCCAATCTTTGTAGTTTGGCCCTGTCAGTATGTTTTTATCTAGGAGTAACTTAAGTCCAGTCATGTCGATTGGTAGCTGCAATTAGGAGAGAGAAGAAACACTCAGCATGATACTCTTGCAAGTTTAGAATGGTTTTTAGTTTGTCTAAACAGGATGGCTCCCACTGTTTCTCGAATCCCTCCTCAAACCAAAAAGGAAGAATTAGTTAGGATCAATCTCTCCGTACAATACTTGCTTAACCATTCAGCCAGGCCAGTGTCGGTACTTCGAGGGAGGTTTTCCAACGCTTTCGCAAAGTTCCTTAATTAAATAACCTCTTTTCCCTGTGGGCGTAGCCCCGCTAACACCTTTCTAGACATCTACTTGGTTTATAGCATTGATCGTTAAGTGAGAAATTTCCCGAGGAGTAGCATATACTCACAGTAGGATCGGGATCCAAATATCATTGCGTGACGAAACTGAAGGAATCCTACCAGAATCATCACACTCCAAATGGTATGCAACACTAGCAAGTTTCAGTTCTTTTGAAACTCCCGATGTGGATTTTTGCCCCATGCTCTTATGACCTTGACTTTGGCCAACAAATCATAAGTCACATGTCAAGTTCTACCCGTCGTTCTCCAGGTTAATTTGAATCCACCCGCACCTACCCTTGACTTTGGCCAACAAGGTAGTACGACTGTTCCAAACCAACGCATCTATCTATGCTGCACATGAATACCCAATAGCTACCAATCACTATGCCTTGACTTTGGCCAACAAACATAGCTTGAATACTATTGACCATCCATGTGAAATGACGGAGGGCTACGAATGGTTTTGGCTAAACCGTGAACGTAGTGAACTTGATATAATCGATGGAACGAGATAGCTTTTAAAAGGAGTGGCTCAAGCCCCGCATTTAAAAGTTAGTTTTGAAAAGAACCGAGTGGTTTTTCGAAAGTGTTCCAACGACTTTTACTTGGTTTATTTTCTTGCATTAGTTCTTTTAATGCGTGATATTCTTGCATTAGTTCTTTTAATGCGTCCCATCATTTAATCCTACCATTGCAGAAAACAACCAAAATATGACGTACGCTTATGCCATTCGCATTCGCCACGGGGCCCCGTCATTACCCGTTAGGTTACTTAACTAACGACAGAGCGGGGGCTGGACTAGCACGGCTGTAAAACATAAGCAACGCCTAAATAATATCATATATAGATATATATTGCAATGATAGCCATTTCAGATTACAGATTAACACATTGGATATACTAGGAACCCGTAATTCGTACGAGCCTGTAAGGAAAAGCAGATTACACGGTCGCGGTGAATAGCCAATACCCCACCCAAGACCCCTACGGGTGCGGCAAACTACCCGCCAAGTACCCGAAGCGAAGCAACCTCCCTCAACTCCGTGAGTAGGCCACTCGGCACTTCGGCATACCCGGTAGTTTGTGCACCCCCTCTATGGGTCTAACCTAGGAGCAAAAACAGTAAAAAGAAATTATACAATGACAGCTACAACCCCGACCTGGTTGTGCGGCCATACAAATAATTATTACATCAATTTACAAATTTACAAGAATTGAAAGAAAAGAAAACTCTCGTCTCACAACCCCCGGCTATTCACCTGCGACAATCCAATGAATTCATATACACATTCCAGCAACATTACAGATCACAGATTTGTATAACCCCCACTAATCGACATATGGCGATTAGCAGACGTTCAATACAAATATCACATCACAGATAAAAACCCGTCAGCTTAAGTCTTTAGAAGTTCGATCAAAAATACGGATTTTTAGGCCCCAAACACAAAATTTTCGTTCTGGAAAATCTGGGCTGAAAAGACATATTCCAAAATTCCCAAAATACCCCACTGAACAAACTGCAACCAAAATTTCCCACTGCCGAGTCAACTTGGCCGCGGAACCGCGGCGGGAGCACGCTCCCGCTGCGTTTCCACGGCGCTTTGATCGGTTCAGTGGATGAAATTTTTGCAGTTTGCTATAAAAACCCAGAATCGATTTTTGAAGTATGATTTATTACTTTTACAGCACTTTAAAAATCGACAGCAAGTTTGAAATCCGGGTTCATTTCGGGACTTTTTCTTTGATCGATCTTCTAGTTACTTTGCTAACAAGTTAGATAGAGTTTAACTAGGCTCTGATACCACTGTAAGTCCATGCTACCTCTCCCGGTACTTTCGGGCATTCGGAATTTGGTGAAAAACAATTTTCTAGAGGCGGTAACATGGACTCAAAACCGGATCTTTGTTAAACATCTAACTAACATCCTAACTAGAGTTTACCTACTCGGTTAGGGGGCTATACCTTTCTTGAACTCCTTCGTCTTCGACTCCTTCCGGTGTACGGATCGGCCTCACCTCGTCGTCTCCTTGCGCCGAAGATGGATCCACCCGAAAGCTTCTACCTTTGGCTTCTTCTTCGAACTTTGAAGAAACTAGATCACTTGGCTTGCTAGGCCTTGTGAACTAGAATGAGTAGAGGAATGTTTTGGTGTCTTTTTATCTCTAAGGCAATGAGTCTCAACACATGAGAATGGTTTGCCTTGAGGTAGAGAGAGCAAGAGGAAGAGGGAGAGCTTGAGAATGAGAGAGCTCAAGAGAGAGAAAGCAAATGATAGAATGAACCATACTCATCTCATTCTCACCTCTCATAATCCAAAAGCCATTATCACAAAAATAGTAATCAAGTATTGTGTAAATGGTTTAAGTCAAAATGGCTATATCATTTCATGCACTCATTTTGCATAAATAAACAAGGAAGCAAAAGTCTTTGCCATGGAATGATAGCCATTGTCATGATGATGGTCAACTAGTCCAACCTAGTCAACCGGTCAACAAAGTCAACAAGTCAACAAAGTCAACCCCTCAACAACCATGTCACCATAATACTTAATTAATATTATTGTTAATTACATATCATATTCTCATTAGGGTTGAGCAAAAAGTCAATAGTCAACAGTCAACGGTCAACAACCCTAATGAGAATCCTCTGCCTCTGTCTCTCCGTCAACTGTGCATACACACCCGCATCCGCGTTCCGAGGAACACGAATACAAACGAGATAAAATCAATCCCAAAACGTACACTGGGATCTGGCTTAAACCAAAGCCCGCTAGTGTTAACTGTCCGGACACTGTACGTGCATAAGTGCACGGATGTGACCGAACCCTGTCGCAAAACCATGCGACCTCTACTCTTTTGCCTAAAGGCGAATAGCTTTCTGTATGGGATTCTAAAGACTCGACACTACGCTGGCAGTGGGTTTAACCATAGACCGCAAGCGGCACTAGCTGTGCATAACGGTCCCCAGGTAGATGCCGACAAGAAGACCGACAAGGTGAAACCCATCTGAACTCCTACTGAGTCTGACTGTGACAATCTCCGTACAGTCCGGTCTGTTCGTCTGATACATCGCATGGCGGGCCTAGGGGGGCGGTAAACGTCAGTCCCCTAATAGCGGTACAAGTCGTGTCGGAGTGAAGCCCAATACACGCTGAGATAACACTGGAAGCCTACCAGTATATCCCGCTTGCCCTGGCCAGGGACTACTCGTGTAATGGCTCTCCTAGACACAGCGCGATGTCAACCCCCAATACAGGGAGAGACGAATCCTGTCTAACCGTCACTGCCTCCAAGTGCTTCGGGACTGCACCCAACTACTACCTGTTTGCACGACTCCTTTGAGCCGTGGTAGGGTAGTAATCAAAGTACAGTGGGAACACACTCGAGGCGAAGTGACAGTGTCAAGTCAGCGGACTAAGCTGTACTCATGTCATCTGGGAACTGATAACTGACGATAGGTATAATACCAACCGGTCAGTTCCCGACGAGTCCTGTCCAGTGTACTCGTAACCCAACGAGCACCCGCATACTATCTCCAGTACGACGTACTGATGGCTGTGGGACAGACCATCTCCCACTCTGGGATGAGAAGCGCATGCGCTAGTCTACTCCGGAGTATCGATGCCCTGTCTCGATAGTCCTGCCACTAGGGACCTGCATAAGGATGTGCTTATAGATTACCCAGCCTCCACTAGTGTGACTGCCATCACAACGCTGGTAATCAAGCAAAGATCCTAAGGGCTCCACTAATGTGTATTGGCGATATACTAAAATAAACACATGTACACATTGAAGTAGAAACAAACTAAGTAGCATACTACTATTTTGAGCAAGATTGTATATACAAGGTGAATATCCCAAGCTTCCATTAAGTAATATACAAACTAGTATGATACAGTAATGGCCTCTAGGGCATATACACTAACAATAGCCCTCTAAGCCGGATATGCGATACTCATAGACGAACGGACTGGACTGTATATACATTGTCACTGTTAGGCTCAGTAGGGTTTCTGGATGAGTTCGCTCATCAACCTCCCTTGAGGTCAGTCCATGGGCAGCCGTTATGCATAGCTAGTACCGCTGACGGCTTGTGGTTAAATCCACTGCCAGGGTACTGACGAGTCATTAGAGTCCCCCACAGATAGTTTCCTAAGTTCGGGCGAAATGTTGTAGAAGCCATATGGTTTTATGGCAGGGTTCGGAAATTGCACGTGCGTTTACGCACGTGTCATATTTCGGGAAGATAATACTGGTGGGCTTTGGTTTAAGCCGGATCCATGTATTATACAGAGTAGATATAATATGTTTGTCTCAGTTGCATTTGTATTCGGTCGTAATACAAATGCGGGTATATTTATACAGTTACGGGGTTATCCTGAAATTCGTTTCGGGATCACTTTTGGAAGTTGCCGGTTTCCAGTTTTCTATCAGCCGTATTTAACATTCGGTTAAATGCGATTTATCTTTTCTTCTTTTTGGTGAGTCATGAGGTGAGTCATGAGAGGAAGCTTCTTGGAAGGTGACTTGTTAAGGTGACTCATTGTTTCATTATTGTGTTCACACTAGATATTTCTTCTTGATATTTTTGTGAGAAGCTTTTGCTTATTGTCACCTCCCCCTCTCCTACCATCACCCCCACCTCTATATAAAGTGGCCGGCCCCTCTTGGGTGCCCTCTCGATCAATTGAGACTCTCTCACTTCATTTGGTTAAAAGATTATGATAGTTCGGGTGTATGGAATTTCACAGCTCATTTCATTCCATCACCCGATTCCAATGGCAACTTCATTAACTGTTCGTCCATGGTTTTGGACGAAGCGAGACAAAGTCTTCTACTCATTCTCTACATCAATCTTGGTCATCTTTTCTAGCAAACTTGATGACCGAGTTGCCTCGAGTCAGAGGCGGGAGCCCGTTTAAAGATCCGATGACGTGGTGCCACCTGGACGAGGAGATCGGAGATCGACGAGATCGGAGCAGCCGCAACGGAGCGTGGGATGATGGTTAAAGAACGAAGGACTCGGATCGTTCGGTATAACCTTTCTTCCCTCTTTGTAGATTGTTAGTTTAGCGTTAATGGCAGATCCGGGTTATAGTATGCGATAGCGCCAGTTATTAAAGTTTTTGTTCCGCATTTTTGCGTCTGAAAGACGGCCGGGGCGCTACCGTAGACTTACATTATGCCTAGGAACCTCCGTCCCATCAGAGATCCAGACATATTCTTAGACAGTATCACCTGATCATGGAGATGGTTGATCTCCAGGGAGATCGAGGATTGGAGAGTAGATACAGAAGACAACAGCGCGGATCCACTCACAAAGGCCTATTTCCCAGTAAAGACTTTTATAGGATGGTTGAGTATGAGATACTTCCACCACAGCTGATTGTTGGGTATGCGATACCACAACAGATGGCCCTAGTGCAAGTGGGAGATTGTTAGTGATATGTATGCCCTAGAGGCCATTACTTTACATACGATGTATATTGTAGTGGATGCTTGGACATATATATGGAGGACTTTCTTGCTCGATATGATAGTATGCTATCTGGTTGCTCTTTATCTTAACATGTACTCTAATTGTCTCTATTTTACATGTTGATAAAGCCCTTAGGATGAGTACTTGACTACCCGGACTATGATGCAGATCATACTAGTCGGGACAGCGTAGTCGCTAAGTACATCCTTCAAATGTTCCTAGTCGTAGGTGTATCGAGACAGGGCATCGATATACCAGAGTAGACTAGCGTATAGCTTCTCGACCCATGAAGATGGGCGATGGATAATCCCATATCCATTGATGTTTGACATCAGAGACAGTATATGGGTGCTCAGTGGTGACTGGGTACACTGGACGGACTCACCGAGAACTCGCAGATGGTATTATACCTCACGTCAGATAGCAGTTCTCTGGTGACACTGGTACATGTTAGTCTGTAGACCTGAGATCGTCATAGAGTCTTGTGTGATTCCTACTGTGCTTTGATTTCCACCTTACCATGTTCAAGAGAACGTGTAAAACGGTGGCTTTTGGGTACAGTCCCGAATCACATGGAGGCAATGAGCGATAGGAGGGGTTTCGTCTCTCCCGGTATTGGGAGTTGATGTTGCGCTGTGTTCGATTGGCTATAACCGAAAATCCCTGGCTAGGGTTGCTAAGATTTGCTGGTAAGTGTTATCAGTAGTTTCTCGAACTGTTATGGACCTCATATCGACACGACTTATCAGTTACCGGGGTCTGACGTTTACCATCCCTAGACTAGATATGCGACATATCAGACGAAGAGACCGGACTGTACGGGAGTGTTACTGGTTGGATTCATAGGAGAATGTACAGGCTTGCTTGTTGATCTTCTGATCGCTCAATACCTGGGTGGCTGTTACGTTTAGCTGTCCGCTTGCAGCTTGTGGGTGTTTGATATGATCATCACCTACTGCCGGCGTATTGATGATTCTTTAGAGTCCTACACAGAGGTTTCCTAGCTCGGGCAAAACGGAGTAGGAGTACATATGTGATATGTGCAGGACCGAGAATAATACGAGTATGTGATACCGTATTCGATTCTCACGATATGTGATATCGGCCAGGTATATGTGATATTGCTGGGTCATCGGATCAAATATTGATTCGATGAACTGATACATTTTATATTAGTCGGTTATTTATGAAATAGCCGGATTATCCGATCAAGTGTTGATTCGATAATTTAATGTATAATTATATATTTGATATATTTTATTACATTAACTAATATAAGCTCACTTAAAGATTCTTTTTCTCACTTGATAATACAGTGATGTATATGTGATATATGTTAATTGTATTATTTTCTTTTGTTACAAAATATTGTATATGGGATATATAATATTGCAACATGTTAGGGTTACAAATGCAACTAGGGTTTAAACTTTGATTAGGGTTTATAGTTGGGTTTATAAATATATATTTGTTTTAATAATTCAATTTGTGTGGATTTTCTTTTGGATAAGCTTGGAGGAAGCTTCATGACCTTTGATAAAGTCCACCCTATTTGTTTCTAGCTTGATAATTTTTTAACCCAACTTTAACCCTAGCCTATGGTTTATTCTTTACATGAGTTAGCCATGACACATACATAACCTTGGTTGCATTTCTAACCTCAACAATAATTCATTCATCACTTTCTTCTTCATCTTCTTCAAGCTCTTAAAAAAGCTTGCTTGATTTTTATTTGTGATGAAACAAAGTGAGATAAAGAAAACAAAAGAGAGAAAAATTCCTACTTCATCATTCTCATCTATTCTAGCCACTTAGATTAGGGTGTTTGCTTTACTAATACTTGATTTGTGAAGTAAGAGCTTGGGTTTGAGATTCTTCAAGGTAGATCATCTTAGTATTTGAAGACTAGAAGCAAGCTTGCATCATTCTCTTCATGGAGCCTCTCTAGAGTCCGGGTACTTGATGATCGCAGCGAAGGGACCTCAACACGGAGCTTATGAAGCAAAGGAACGGACTACAAAGGTTGTAATCGCTAACTCTTAGATGTTAAAGTGTTAATATGCTTGTTTGGTTTGATTCTCTAGTTAACATCCTAGGGTTTAGGATTATCTATAATGGCAAAATTTTGAAATTGGCATGTGTGATGCTACCCGAAACCTTGCTGCCGTTGTAGGTAACCCAACAAAGAACTCATAATGCGGAATTTTAAAAGAAAGCGAAATTGAAACTAATTTTCACCTTTATTATTCAACTTCAAATTACAACTTCTTCAATCCGCTACAAGAAGAATTGCTCTCGATCACTTCCTTGAAGAGGTAATTTTTCCGTCGATCTTCACGCTGCTCGATCACCGTAAGTCTTGGACCTGTCGTGGATCGCTTGCTCGTTGGTGATGATCATCTTCGTATAAAGGATCTTTTGTTGAATCGCTTGATGAACTTCTCGATGATTCTTGATTTTGGATCTTGGATTTGATGTTGTTCTTGGATTTGTGTTGAATTGGATGAAAGATTTGAGACAAAATTAGGAATTAATTGGGAACTTTTCTCTTCATGATCTTGGTCCTTTTTATAGCCCCCCTCTTTAAGCTTCCCTAACAAGTTAGGTTGTTATAGAGAAGTTTCCAGAACAAGGTTGTTACAACGAAGCTTCCCCAGCAAGCCAGGATGTTGATAAGAAGTTTCCAGAGAGTTCCCGACCCCGAAGCCCCTGAATCGGCCGCGTATCCGCGGCGACTCGGCCTGACTCGGCCGCGGTTCCGCGGTCAATTGGTGACTTCATTGCTTCAAAATTCTGTGGTCTTCTTCTGTTAATCTATGGGTCTTTATATGATATCTGGAATCTTCTTATCTCTTCTGAATTTCTGCCAGTATTTGATTCTTCAACTTGTATTTTATCGGCGGATTCCTGATTCCCAATGTTTGACCTGAGTTAATCTTGCACAAGATCTCAATGAAGAATGTGAGATACAAAATATTATGCGTAAAAAATATTAAACATACAATTTCCTTCATAATGTTAATTATAATGTATAACACATGGTACATGATATTTTGCAGATGAACTTCTAATATGTGTTATATTTATAGCAAATACCTTTAGATGATTAAGAAAAATAAAGAAATTGTCATGTTAAAAATGCACTATTTTCGACTGAACAAGTTCCATGTAACATATTCTCCATTTTTATAGTTTCTTTTGTTAGCTTAAGAGTTGAGTGGGCTTCAACTTGGTTTCTTCTTCTTCTTCCCTCTTGAAGCTTTCTTTTGAGAGCTTCATTATGGAGGTTGAACAAGTTACCAATATCTTGTACCTAAGCTTCTTTAAGTGTTAATAATATTGCTTTTGTTTTATTTACTTGCTTCTTTTTCTTATTTGCTTTTCTTTTTATCATGCTTAACTAATATCTTTGGTTGTGGTTATGGTGAGGATGCGAGATGAATGGCTTTGCCTTTCTCTTTCTCTTGTTAATATTTAATGTATAATGTGAATCTAAGCTCAGTATTACAATTTGGATGGGTTGATATGGTATGTTGATTCCATGGTTACTTTGTAATCTCATCACATACCATATTCTCCCCAAACACCCCATCTTGCAAGCCCAAGGTCAGAATCAATCTAGTGTTGAGGTTGCTAGGTTTAGATATGGTATTTTGTGATTAAGTGACTTGACAAATCTATTAGTTTCATATACGATATACTATCACAACACTTAGCAAACTCAACACTAGAATCATTTGCTCTCACTCACTAACTGGTATCTTTGATGTTGATGTATGCTTGTTAAAACCTTGTGCTTAGCGTTGTTACCTCAAGCTTGGACATACAACGGTAAGTAAACAAAACGGACTCGTTTCATGTTTTGCGTCGAATATCGGCAACTTGACGACTTGTGCCTCGCTATCGCCTTGACGAGTCATGCTTCACGCCGGGATCGACACAAGAACGGACAACTCATGAACAAGGGAGCATCGAAGAAATCGTCGTGATTTGACCAGCCGATCCAAAGCCACGGCCATTTTCTTACTTGCTTGTTTTCTTTGTTTTTGTATTCTTTCTGTTTTTAGTGACAAACCAACCAATTCGTTATTTGTTGAACCTTAAACAACAAAACCTAATACACAATTCCCTGCGGATCGACCCGTACTTGCCGGCTTGCTACAACGCGCCGTGCACTTACGGTTTATAAATTTTAAAACGAGAACGATCTCGCGTGCGCAATCCATTTCCTTAAAACGTTTCCATTTCCAAATCATACGCGTTTGCGCGCGTGGGTGAGTTCCCAACAGGCATTGATATTTCAGAGTAGACTAGTGTGTGTGTTTCTTGACCCTGTATGGGGCGGTAGTTGATCCCATATCCATTGGTGTTTGACATCAAAGATTGTACACATGTGCTCATTAGAGAATGGGTACACCGAACAGGACTCATCGAGAACTCCTAGATGGTACTATACCTATCATCAGAGAGCAGTTCTTTGGTGACACTGGTACAGGTTAGTCTGTAGACCCGAGATTGTCATAGTGTCTTGTGTGGTTCCCACTGTGCTTTGATTTCCTCCCTTCCACGGCTCAAAGGAATCGTACAAACAGGTGGATTTTGGGTACAGTCCCGAGTCACATGAAGGCAATGAACGATATGAGGGGTTTCGTCTCTCCCAGTATAAGGAGTTGATGTTGCGCTATGCTCGATTGGCTATAACAGGAAGTCCTTGGCCAGGACTGTTGATGAGATTTATGTTAGTGTGATATGCCCTAGAGGCCATTATTGTATATGAAGGGTTTCCTACAGCACCACTACTAGGGTTTGGAGGCAACACACATGCCATATTTCAAATTTATTTGGTGCTAAAGAAACTGTCTTAAGGATCATGCTAGAAAATTTAGGGTAACATAACTTTAACATAAATACAAGTAGTAAAAGCTAGGGTTTTGAGAGTACAACCTTTGTAGCTCCCTACGCTAGACTCCTTGGCTACTTGAGGGTTGGAAAAAGGTTCGCTTGAGATCCTCTAGGTCCACGACGATCCACCCGGAGTCCTCTTTGTTCAAGCTTGAAGCTCCACTAGATCAAGAAAAGAAAAGGAAGCTAACACTCTACACTAATGGGCAAGACTAGTGTAGAATGGTGATGTGGTTTGTTTTCTCACTTCAAAATCCTAACTTGGTGACTCTTTTGCTCACAAGAGAAAACTAGAGAGCAAGAGAGAAAGGAGGAAGAAGATGATGGCTTGTAAAGAGCTCAAGATAATGATCAACCTATAAATAAAAATGAGAAATGAGAATATATATATATATATATATATATATATATATATATATATATTTTGTCTTTCTCATTCTTAACCATAGTTATAAAATATCTAGATATTTATTTTGGATCAAAAATGGCCATAGAAATTAAATCATGGTTAAACCAAAGGGTTAGTGCAAGAATAAAATAATAAACCATGATAACAATTTCCATTTCCATTTTTCTTTTCCAAATAAATAATATCTATATATTTATATATATATATATGGTGTGAGTCTTATATTGCCACCATCCACTATATCAACAACCATGATAGAAATATGTATGCATGTATGTGTGCATGCACATCAATATGTGCGTGAATGAGAATAAATGCATACATGCATGCATACAACAAAGAGACAAGAAAGGGTTTAAAGTGAGAAACTAATGGTCAATGATAAATCAACACTTGATTTAGCAAACCGGTCATATCACATACGACCCGACCAAAAGCAAACTGCCCGATTAATGTACGGTATCTCATACGCGCATTTTAACCGGGTCCACACGCATATCTCATATGCGCACCACATCGTTTCGCCTGGACTAGGCAACTCCATTGTGGGACTATAAGACCCGTCAATACGCCGGCAGTGAGTGATGATCATATCAAGCACTCCCAAGCCGCAAGCGGTCAGCTAAACGTAACGGCCATCCGGGTATTGAGCGATCAGAAGAAAACAAGCGAACCTGTCACAACTCCCGTCGAGCCAACCGGAAACACTACCGTACAGTCCGGTCTCTTCGTCAGATATGCTGCATATCAAGTCTATGGATGGTAACGTCGACCCCAATAACTCAATAAGTCATGCCGATGAATGGTCTATAACAGATCGAGAAACTACTGATAACACTTATCAGTAAATCTCAATAGCCCTGGCCAGGGACTTACTGATATAGCCAATCGAGCACAGCACAACATCCACTCCCAATACCGAGAGAGACGAAACCCCTCCTATCGCTCATCGCCTTCGTGTGTCTCGGGACTGTACCCAACGATCACCTGTTTGCATGACTCAGTAGAGCCGTGGTAGGGTGGTAATCAAAGTACAGTGGGAGAACACACAAGACTCTATGACGATCTCGGGTCTACAGACTAACCTGCACCAGTGTCACCTGAGAACTGCTATCCGACGATAGATATAATTCCATATAGGAGTTCTCGGTGAGTTCGTCCAGTGTACCCAGTCACCACTGAGCACCCGTATACGATCTCGATGTCAAACATCGATGAATGTGGGAACATCCATCGCCCATCATATGGGTCTAGTATCATATACGCTAGTCTACTCTGGTATATCGATGCCCCGTCTCGATACACCTGCGACTAGGGACATTCCAGGATATGCTTATAAACTACAGATGTCCCACTAGTATGATCTCTATCATAATCACAGTAGTCAAGCCTATATCCTCAGGGCTTTATCAACATGTGTGAATGAATAAAAGCATGATCAAATCAACATGTCAGATAAAGAAAAACCAGATAGCATACTATCATGTCGAGCAAGAATGTACACTGAATATATATATACATGTATAAAAACATCCACTATCATATAATGGCTTCTAGGGCATACATATATCCAACAATCTCCCACTTGCACTAAGGCCAGTTATTGGTGTATCTCATACCCAACATCTCAAAAAGTCGCTCATGCTGCGGCTGATGGAGGGCCTTGGTGAGTGGATCCGCGGCCTTATTCTTTGTGTCTACTCTCCTAATCTCGATCTCGTAGCGATCTACAATCTCCCGGATCAAATAAAAGCGCCTCAGGATGTGTCTGGATCGCTGATGGGACTTGGGCTCCTTGGCTAACGCATTAGCCCCATTATTATCACAATACAATGGTATTGGATCAATAATGGTTGGAACTACTCCTAACTCCGAGACGAACTTCCTCATCCAGACGGCTTCCTTGGCGGCATCATTCGCAGCAATGTACTCAGCCTCCATCGTAAAGTCTGCAACGGTATCCTGTTTGTCAAGGTCATAGGAGGCTTGGGGCAAAATATTATCGGGAATTTCAAATGTTGAAATTTGCAATGAGATTGCATACCTTCTATGAGATAGTTGGATCCCGATACCCGCTGCGAGTAAGAGTTACTCCTGGGAGAGTTTTACACATTACAATTAGCCGATCAAGTAGGTGTCTAGAAAGGTGTTAACGGGGTTACGCCTATGGGAAAACGAGGTTTACTTTAATTAGGTTCGTGCGAAAGCACGGGGGACCTCTCTCAAAGTACCGACACTGGCCTGGCTGAAAGATTGGCAAACTTGTAGCGTGTAATTAATCCCGGCTAGTCTTTCCTTTTAGGGTTTGAAGGAAGATTTGATTAAAACAGTGGGAGACATCCTGATTAGATATATTAGATAACCAATCTAATCTTGCAAGAGCATACGCTGAGTGTTTTTCTTCTCTCTCTCTCCAGGTAGCGACCATATCACGCCTTAATCAAGATAATAAAACGGATATATTGACCGAACCCGCTTGTTATACTGAGCTGGGGAACGTTGGTCCCGCTCCAACTTATAATTGTTATAAGACAGAGCAGGAAATTGGGGAATACCAGATTTCCCGTGCCGCCCAAACGAAGAAAGTGCATGCTGATGCATCTTATTCGGGTGTGTTCATTACAGAGAACTGTTTCCCAGTATCCTTTACGTCCTGGGTATGTGATCCCGGATCAGGATCCCGCATATGTAATCTGTTACATGGGCTACAGATAGGTAGAGAACTGAGAACGGGTGATAAGTTTCATGAGACAGAAAACGGTGCAAGTGTTGCAGCCAAGTCTGTTGGTCACTGTCACCCTGTATTACCAGAATACATTGATTCTGAACGAATGTTATTAGATACCGAACCTGATATACAACATCATATCATTCTCTTTATTAGTAAAGAAAGGATATAATTTTGTATTGTTGGATAATGTTTTGAACATTTCCTAGATCAAGAGTTGATCGGTTCAGGCACGTTATCTAAAAGCATTGACGTTCTAAATCAAACTACAGTTCTCAGTATACAGAACACACACAAGAGGAATAGTTCATAAATGAATGAATTCTTCTTGAGGTATTATAGACTAGGTCATATCAATGCGACCCGACTGGCTGAAGTTACATATAGATGCATATTTAAATTAGTTTGAATTTACATCTTGTGAAACTTGCCGGTCATGTCACAAAGATAAGATGACCATAGCTCCGTTTATTGGAAACAGAGAAAGAGTTAGTGAACTCTTGGGATTGATACATGCGGATGTATGAAAGTCTCCTGTCTACATATGCCAAGACCGGTTCTTTTTACTTCATTACATTCTCTGATGATCTCTCAAGATTCAGACATATGTTCCTGTTGAAACACAAGTCCGAAGCTTTTGAGATATTCACAGAATATAAGTTAGAAGTAGAGAACCAAAATACGGGTATAAGTATTATGTCCTTTGATGTGATCAAGGAGGAGAATACTTGAGCACGGAATTCCTGGACTATTCTAAAGGAGAATGAGATTCTCTCTCGGCATTACTCCTCCGTATACACCATAGCACGATGGTATATCGGGGCGGAGCAATAACACACTATGTGATATGGTGTGCTCTATAATGAGTACTACTGAGTTTCCTATTTCCTTTTGGGAGTTATGCACTTGAGAAGCTGCATACCTATTGAATAGGGTTTAAATCAAATCAGTTGCCTACCACTTCATACATGATATGAAAAGGGAAGAGCCCATATCTTAAGTTTGTTAAGATTTGGGGTTGTCCAGCCTATGTCTAAAAGCAAAATCCGGACAAGCTCGAGGCAAGGTCTGTTATGTAGAACTGGAAAGGTTCCAGCTATACAAACTGCAACAGATGATTTGATAGAACCAAAGGATTCAATAGTTTCCAACGAACCTCAGCCTCTCCGCCGATCTAGTAGGGTTCCTCACCCACCTGAGAGATACTTTGGTTTCTCTATGACAGTGGGAGCGAGGATTGCATCATGAGATGATGACCCAACTAGTTTCGAGCTGGCCATCAGGAGTGGGACTCTGTAAGAATGGCTGGATGCTTATCGATCTGAGATGGAATCCTTATACACCAACAAAGTATGGACTTTGGTTGCTTTATCTGAAGGGTTAAATCCCCAACAGGAGCGAGTATATCTTGAGAAGATTACTTGGTGTACATGGAAAAGTTGAGACTTTCAAAGCTATGCTTAAGTCCATCCAGATCCTACTTGCCACGGCTACATACCATGAATACGATATCTGGCGGTTGGGTGTCATGACTGCTTTTCTAAATGATGTTTTAGAAGATAGCGTCTATAAGTACACAGCCAGAGGGCTTCGTAAACAGTGGGAGCAGCGGAAACGTGTGCAAGATGCTTTATAGGATAAAGCAGGCATCGCGGAGTTGGAACATCTGTTTTGATGTGGTAGTCAAAGAGTTTGACTTCATCAAAATGGTAGATGAACCTTGTATATACAAAAAGGTAGTAGAGAGTATGGCGGTGATCCTCGTAGAGTACGTGGATGACATACTCTTGATAGGGAAGGAGTTTCCTATGCTACGCTCGGTCAATCTCCGTTTATCACAAGGATTCTCCATATAGGATCAAAGTGATACCTCCTAAATCCGGGGTTTTGGATCTATGAGATAGATCTAATTGGATGTTAGGATACTCACTAGTTGTAGTGAGATGGTATCAATAGATCCTGGGGAGAATCACTGGAATGGTTCCAGGGTGAGAAGGATGACTGAATGTCAGTCGCAGGCATTGTCTTTACCCTCAGTGGAGGGACGGTATGTTGGAAGAGTTCCAAGCTAGATACCGTGACTTACTAGACGATTAAAGGCAAGATACATCGTTACCAAGGATGCTACCAAAGAGGCAGTCTGGATATATAAGTTCATGAGATGAACTTCGTTCCTACCATTGTGTGACAATGGAGTTGTGGCTTTAGCCAAGGAACTGCCGTCCCATCTGAAATCCAGATATAATTCTTAGGCAGTATCACCTGATCATGGAGATGGTTGATCTCCAGGGAGATCGAGGTTAGGAGAGTAGATACAGAGGACAACAGCGCGGATCCACTCACAAAGGCCTTTTTCCCAGTGGAGACTTTTATGGGATGGTTGAGTATGAGATACTTCAACCGCAGCTAATTGTTGGGTATGCGATACCATAATAGATGGCCCTAGTGCAAGTGGGAGATTGTTAGTTATATGTATGCCCTAGAGGCCATTACTGTACATACGATGTATATTGTAGTGGATGCTAGGACATATATAGGGATGACTTTCTTGCTCGACATGATAGTATGCTATCTGGTTGTACTTTATCTTAACATGTACTCTGATTGTCTCTATATTACATGTTGATAAAGCCCTTAGGATGTGTACTCGACTACTGGGACTATGATGAGATCATACTAGTGGGGCCACGGTAGTCGACGAGTACATCTTATAACTGTTCCTAGTCGAGGGTATATCGAGACAGGGCATCGATGCACCAGAGTAGACTAGCGTATACGCATCTTGACCCATATGATGGGCGATGGATGATCCCATATCCATCGATGTTTGACATCAAGGATGGTGTACGGGTGCTCAGTGGAGACTGGGTACACTGGACGGACTCGCCGAGAACTCCCAGATGGTATTATACCATACGTCAGATGGCAGTTCTCCGGTGACACTGGTACAGAGTAGTCTGTTGACCCGAGATCGTCATAGAGTCTTGTGTGATTCCCACTGTGCTTTGATTTCCATCATACCACGTCCAAGAGGGCGTGCAAAAAGGTGGCTTTTGGGTACAGTCCCGAATCACATGGAGGCAATGAGCGATAGGAGGGGATTCGTCTCTCCCGGTATAGGGAGTTGATGTTGTGCTGTGTTCGATTGGCTATAACCGGAAATCCCTGGCCAGGGTTGCTGAGATTTACTGGTAAGTGTTATCAGTAGTTTCTCGAACTGTTATAGACCTCATATCGACACGACTTATCGAGCTACTGGGGTCTGACGTTTACCACCCCTAGGCGAGATATGCGACATATCAGACGACGAGACCGGACTGTACGGGAGTGTTACTGTTTGGATTCACAGGAGAATGTACAGGCTTGCTTGTTGATCTTCTGAGCGCTCAATACCTGGGTAGCTGTTACGTTTAGCTGACCGCTTGCAGCTTGTGGGTGTTTGATATGATCATCACCTACTGCCGGCGTATTGACGATTCTTTAGAGTCCTACACAGAGGTTTCTTGGCTCAGGCAAAACGGAGTAGGAGCACATATGTGATATGTGCGGGACCAAGGATAATGCGATATGAGATACCGTATTGTATTCTCGCGATATTTGATATCAGCCGGGTCATCGGATCAAGTGTTGATTCGATGAATCGGTACGGATAAATATTAGTCGGTTATATGCGATATAGCCGGATTGTCGGATCAAGTGTTGATTCGATAATTTAATGTATAATAATATATATGATATATTAAATGACATTAACTAATATTAGCTCACTAAAAGATTCTTTTTCTCACTCGGATAATACATTGATATATATGCGATATATGTTAATTGTATTATTTTATTTGGTTACAATAAATATTATATATGTGATATATAATATTGTAACATGATATGATAAATAATGCAACATGTTTAGTAGAGATTAAACAAGATTAGGGTTTGATTTGGGTTAATGCTTTCTAGATGATTCTAGAAGGTTTAGTTTTGTTTTGTGAAAGATATTTTGTTATGACTCATTCTTAACTCAACCCAAACCCTAACCCTTGGTCAATTCTCTACAATGGTTAAGTCAACCATGGTTGCATAATTCATCATTATCTCTTTTGCATTATTCATCACAAAAGGAATTCTATTATTGTTCATCTTCTTCCTTCATTCTCTTCATGAAAAAGCTTACTAGTTTTTCTAAAGTGATGAATAAATATGAGAAAAAGATAAATAAAGAGAGCAAAAATCCTACTTCATCATCCTCATCTTCCCTTGCCATTTAGATGAGGGTGTTCACATCATTTCATGAGTGTTAGCTTATGTTAACGGAACTTCAAGGTAGATCATCTTAGTATCGAAGATCGGAAGCAAAGGTTGCATCTTTCTCTTCGTGGAACCTCTCGAGAGTCCGGATCCCGATGATCGCAGCGAAGGGACCACAACACGGAGCATATGAAGTGAAGGACCGGATCTACAAAGGTTGTAATCCCTCTCACTTAGTGTTAAAGTGTTTAGCATTCTAGTTTTCGCCTAATCTCTAGTTTAAAGATCCGTATTCGGGTTGTTCGGCACGGCTAAATTTTTAATTGGGCATGGTTGATGCCTCGTAGACCCTTGTGCACGTGCCTAGCAACCCTACAGTAGTGAGTGTTGAAAATATTTAATTAAAAACATTTAGAAAACCTTAATTAGTCCAATGAGGTTCTTTTTAGAGTTAAATTATCCTTATAATAATTTTGGCAGCATTTCCTTTGTAAAAGTAACCCCGAAAATCGGGTAAAAACAGGATATAAGTGAAAATGAGATATAATGAACAAAGCATCCCCAACCGGGAGCAATCACGCCCAACGGCGGAAACCATCACCACAAGAGTAATATACGACGCCGTAGCGAAGAATGAGCAAAAAGTAACATCCCAGAATAATAACTGCAAATATAAAGTTGGCTTCCACGAGCTCGATACCAGAATACAAAAATATACATCATCGTCCTCACACTGTCTCTAAATCAAGTACATATATGGTAGATGAAGAATACTAGATACAAAAGTGTGTACAATAAAAGTAACCAGATACCACAACCCACCTAAATAGCAAAATAGCTCTCGCTCCAACTATAGTGGTATCTGAAACCAAAAGGTGCAAAAAGGCAGCCTGCCGCGACTACTCTGAGGGGCAACCTGCAAATACTGTGGCACAATGGGGGTGAGTTGCCAACTCGTGAATAGAGATAACATATAAAGGTAATCACGAGCATGCACGTGCTGCGCTACGCTATCATATGCTAGCAGGTAAATCTATATGCGACAAGCAGTAAGTGCAATAATCATGCAAATGCTCTGTCAGATAAAATAACTACAGGATGAGATACATGATAATCACTGCTGAGCATGAGACAAACAACATCTACACGAAATATCAATCGTGGAAAAATAATCGGTGCCCAAGCTGCACCCAAATCCCAAATAAGCTCAGGCGCCGGCACTCTCCTCGGCCCTCCAATCCTGTAAAACTTTGAGAATCACGAGTGCCCAACATCGGCACCCAAAATATCATAAATACTCGTGTCCAGCATCGACACGCAAATCCTCATACATCGGGCTCCGTAGGTCCGGATCAGCCCACGGGCTCCGTCTGCGGTATCGGCCCTAGGCCCCGGCAGTACGGATCATCCCGCATCCATCTCTCGACTCTGGTCGGTATCCTCCGGATAACCGCCAGGTCTAACCAATCACCGGTAGTACTCGCCCACCTCCAGGCTCAATTGGCAAAGTCCATCGATCATCTCGCTGAGCGGAACCATACCGGGTCCACCACGAACCCGCAAACGGATCATCCACTCCTCGAATCGGGTTTCAAGCACACGTCTCAGCACCGAGAAAACGCGTGGTGGACGCACCAAATATCATATCATGAGGAACCGGGTTTTCAAATAGTGCATCTTTTCTTAAATAATTCCACGGTCCTCAAAACCAGAAATCACGTAAAAATCCAACACCAATGAGTAAATCAAATACGATGCGCTAGGTACAACAAGTCATCATGATATAGGTACAAGGGAGAAACCACTTTTCTTAAGATAGTTCAGTTTTTAAAGGCAGCATGCGGCTCCCAATTTCTATGGAGATCATATCGAATCATATGTGAAATGAACTACAGTATAATGATCATGGCAAATCTACAGTGAGTGTGTGTCATGGCAATTACTAACGCGGTGTGTGTAACATGCAGATTGGTGCTCGTGCAACATAAACCGTTAGTAATAGTGCGGTGTTCTATCAACTCTATGTTTTCATACATATAGAGGGGAATACAGTATGCAACAACAGTATCCATGAACAGTCAATGTAGGTAAGTGCAATGTATAGCTATAAAGTCCTATCAGCCCTGACGTAGAACGCCATGCGGGCGATATCCCCGTAGATGTTAAATCTACTCACCGAAGTCTCGCGCTAAGTGTAGACGACGACTTGTTTCCCCTTCTTCGCAGCGTCCGTCTCACTCGCCTGCGAACTTAGATTTACACAATATAACACTCATAAGCTCAAATCTACCAAAAACGAAATATTAAGGTCAAACTAGAACCCCGCGTTGCAACCCAAGCGCGCGTGTGCGCGATACGCTAAAACGTGTGATCACGCTCCTGAAGCTAACCTGACGCGTCGCGATACGCAGCACAACCCAAAACCACACACGTATCACGTGTGTCGCGGAGATTTAAAATACGGAAAATAGGGTAATAGGTCCCAGATTTTGATACAGAAAGAGTGTTACAAAAATAAATATATCATGAAACCCTAAATATCAGCAGACACCAACCACCCAAACCCCAACCCAATACCCTCCCATCTAGCCGCAAATTGCGGCCAGAATGAGTTTTTCGGCGGCTTGGGCTCCCGGGTTTGGTGTGTGCACTCCATACATACTGTGTATATCCCAGTAATTACAATCTTATTCTGAAACATCCCGGGTAGTAGCAGTTTCAACAGAACCCAATTTCAAGCTAAAAGTTACACTTTGCACTAAAATGATACTTTAGGGTATTTTTGTGAAATCTGAAATAAACCCAAGTCCAAAACCACACTAATATCACATTACCAAGCTAATCAAGCCATAAAAGTTAATTTTTTATCACAACCTCACTAGATCCCTTAATAAAGCACAAAACATGCATGAAATGTGATATTTTGCTAGAAATACTTTAAATTATGAAAAAGAGGTGCTAAGGGTGAGTTAATACCTTCAAAACACCTTATAAAACACCAAAAGCTCCAGATCTAGCCTCAAGTATGCAGTCTTGCCACTAAACACCTCAAATGAGCCATTAAACCAAGGTTTTATGAAGGAAAAAGGTTGGATTTGGGTAGGGTTTGAGCATGAATCAAAATAGAAGTGAAAAGAGAAGAGAAGATGAAGAAAATGTTATGTTTTGCTGCTGCTCTCTGCTGAGAATTTCAGAAATTGAGAAGAGAGAGAGAAGAGAGAAAGAAAATGGTCAAAAGTCAAGTTTCCTACCTACCCACCATACTTCTCCATTTCCATTTGAATTTGCATTATAAAAAAAAAGGTTTTGACTTGTTTAAATGGGTGGGATAAATAAAACCATGCAAGAAAAGAAAAAGAGTTAACATGATACACTTTTAACCAAAGTCACAAAAATGTGCTAAGTGTGCATGTGTACACTAACAAAATTTCCAATTAGGGTAAACACAACTACAAATAATTAACAACCCTATAAATATATATATATATATATATATATATATATATATCCATATAAACACTCCACAACACAAAACCCGCTAGCCAAGAAGGAAAATAAGATATCATTTTTTTACGAAAAACACGCACACTAGCTAAATAACGAGAAAACATTCTAAACGAATTTCAAGGTGTTACATCTTCCAACTTACCGCCCCTCCATTGAGGGTAAATAAAACCCGGAGATAGATTTTCTGTCGTCCTTATCGCTCTGGAAGCTCGAATCGGTAAAGGCCTCCATTTAGAGATCTCCATTACCATACACCAAGAACAATTCTTTAGTCCTTCACAAGTACTTAAGAATGTTCTTCACAGCTATCCAATGATTCTCCCCTGGGTTGGATTGATACCTGCTTACAACACTAAGTGCATAAGCTACATCTGGACGTATACATAACATCGTATACATTATAGATCCTACTGCCGAAGCATAGGGTATAATGCTCATGCGAGCTCTCTCTTCATCGGTCTTTGAGCAAGAGTCCTTAGAGAGAGTGACCCCATGGCAAGCGGGTAAGGCACCCCGCTTGGAGTCTTCTATACTAAACCTTTTTAGGATGGTGTTGATGTACCTGGTTTGGGACAATCCCAATAACCTCTTGGATCTATCCCTATAGATCCTAATGCCCAGAATGTATGTGGCATCACCCAGGTCCTTCATGGAGAACCTTAGTGATAAGAAAGATTTGACCAACTGTAGCATAGGAATATCATTTCCTATCAGAAGAATGTCATCCACGTACAATACGATAAATGTGACAGCTCTCTCTACAGCCTTCTTATAAACACAAGGTTCATCTGGATTTTTGATGAAATCAAACTCTTTGATAACATCATCGAAACAGATGTTCTAACTCCGTGATGCCTGCTTTAACCCATATATGGATTTAGACAATCTACATGCTTTCCCGCTACTCCCACTGTCAATGAAGCCCTCTGGCTGATCCATATAAACGCATTCTTCTAAATCTCCATTTAGAAATGCCATTTTAACGTCCATCTGCCAGATTTCATAGTCGTAGTGAGCAGCAATAGCAAGTAGGATCCGAATGGATTTAAGCATGGCTACGGGAGAAAAAGTCTCGTAATAGTCCAAACCTGGTCTTTGACGAAAACCCTTCGCCACAAGTCTTGCCTTATAGGTCTCTACCTGCCCATTTACACCAATCTTTCTTTTAAAGATCCATTTGCACCCCACAGGTTTTACCCCAGGGGGTACAACGTCAAAAGTCCATACTTTGTTGGTATATATAGACTCCATTTCGGATCTCATGGCATCCGGCCACTTCACAAAGTCTCCACTCGTGATAGCTTGCTGAAAACTGGTAGGATCATCATCCTCCATGATGCAGTCTTCTCTGTCACCATCAATGAGGAAACCGTAGTACCTCTCCGGTGGGCGAGAAGTCCTACCAGACCTACGGAGTGGTCGAGGTTCCTCAGTTTCTATTGCAACAGCCGGTTCAACCAAGTCGTCATTTGTAGTTTGTGTCTCTAGAACCTCTTCTAGCTCCGCCACATTGCCATCAGTTTCATTTGTGAAAAACTCTTTTTCCAAGAATATGGCATACTGAGAAACAAACACCTTTTGTTCCTCCTTGTGGTAGAATAGATATCTATAAGAGTTCTTTGGATATCCCATAAAATTACACATGACCGACCGTGTCTCGAATTTGTCCGGATTCTGCTTTTTAACATAGGCCGGACAACCCCAAATCTTAATTCTCTTAAGAGATGGTCTCTTCCCATGCCATATCTCATATGGCGTGGTAGACATGGTTTTGGTTGGAACCCTGTTCAGTAGAAACGCTGCAGTCTCCAATGCATGCCCCCAAAATGAGACGGGTAACTCAGCATCACTCATCATGGAACGGACCATATCTAATAGGGTCCGATTCCGTCGTTCTGACACACCGTTGTGCTGTGGTGTGTAAGGAGGAGTGAGCTGAGAGTGAATCCCATTCTCTTTTAGGAAGTTTGCAAATTCTGTACTGAGATACTCTCCACCTCGATCTGATCAAAGCATTTTGATACTTAAGCCGGTTTGTTTTTCTACTTCGAGTTAATATTCAGTGAATTTCTCGAAAGCTTCGGATTTGTGCTTTAATAAAAATACATGACCGAATCTTGAGAAATCGTCAGTGAAAGTAATGAAGTATGAAAAACCGCTTCTAGCCTGTGTAGACATTGGTCCACATACATCACTATGTATGAGGCCTAGGAGCTCAGTAGCTCTTTCTCCGTGTCCGGTAAACGGCGTTTTGGTCATTTTACCCTTGATACAAGACTGGCAACTCGCATAAGATTTATATTCAAAAGGGTTTAAATATCCAAATTTGTGTAACTTGTTTAGTCTTGTTTCGTTAATATGACCAAGTCTACAGTGCCAAAGAAAAGCTTCATTTATTTCTGAAAGTTTTCTTTTATTAGTGTGTTGTATGCTGAAAACTGTGTGTTGATTTAGGACGTATATCCCGTTATTAAGCATACCATACCCAATCAACATTTGATTCAGGTGAATGTTCATAACATTATTCTGCAATACAAAATTATATCCTTCATTGTCTAACAAAGAAACGGATATTATACTACAAAGCATACTAGGTACAAATTAACATGGGTTCAAAACCAATATACACCCAGACGGCAACCCCAAATGATACTCTCCCACTGCAACTGTATGTACATTGGAACCATTTCCAACGTGGAGAGTATGGTCACCTGTCTTCAAAACCTTGCTATTTCTCAGCCCCTGCATAGAATTGCAAATGTGAGAACCTGAACTGGTATCTAATACCCAGGAAGCAGGGTTTATTGAAAAACAGTTTTCTGTCGCAAACACACCTGAAGCGGAAGCATCCCCATGCTTCTTCTTGAGATTTAAGTACTCCGTGCAGTTGCGCTTCCAATGTCCTATTTTGTGGCAGTGATAACATTCCCCTTTCCCCGATTCTCCAACTTTGGATTTGTTCTTCCCTTAACCTTTTTAACTCCACCCTTAGGATTGGTGGGCTTTTTCTTCATCTTTCCCTTGGCCTTAGCCTTTGGGCGAGAAGAGGAAGATTGCCCAACACTCAAAACGGGAGTTTTCACTGATTTCAGTGTGCTCTCTGCACTCCTTAACATATTAAGGAGTTCAGGTAATTCCTTCTCCATGTTGTGCATGTTGATGTTAACTATAAATTGAGCAAAGGTGGAGGGGAGGGACTGCAGAATAATATCCGTATATTGTTCATTGTCCATCGTCCATCCAAGGTCCTCAAGCTCTTCTATGAGAGCTATCATCTTCAGAAAATTTTCCAGTGTTGAATTTTTCTCGAGTTTGAATCTTTCGGAAATACGTGCAAGTAATGTGGTGGACCCTCTAGAAGAACACAAACCTTAACTCGATTATGTGACCGTCTGAACTGCCTCTAAACCTTAGGGTTTGGGGTAGTACGGCGTGCCACATATGAGGCATTGGCTTGACCCTTCTACGGCTGGACCACTGCTACTGTGACACATTCTGGGATTTTTGAACTCCGCTCAAGTGTTGAGCTATTTAGGAAATCTTGGGTATTTAATTATTCGATCGGAAAGTTTAATACTGTCTATTAATCTGGAATGTGATACAATATGTGGAATTCATAAAGTTAGGCATAAAATGCGAAATATGCGATATTTCGGATTTACGATGTCTAAAGTTATTGTGGATTCCAAATGTTGTAGTTTTCTACTTTCTTTTCTGTGACCGTAAGTGTAGTATGTCGCATATCACCGGTTTCGTTGTTATACATCAACGACAATCGGGGTACGCATACTTACTTACGTTGATGATATGTGATATTATGTGTTACTGAGATTTGACATGTAGGATTGTCGTGATCGAATAGCCGGGGGGTTTCATGTGAGATGAGAGTTTTCTTTTCATTCATGTAAAATTCAAATGTAATGTAATATTCTTTTATTTGGGGCATTTCCGGGTTGAGGTTGATGTCACCGGTGTTGTATATTATTTACTTTTCCGCATTAGGATAGACCCAAGGAGGGGAGCATAAGTGACCGGGTTCTAGGGTTCAGTGGGAGGCCATCTCGAGGAGTCGAGACCGGGTCTCCTAAACTCCAGAATTGGTAGGGTCGCTTGCCGCTCTCGTAGGGGTCTAGGGGTATGGGCTTGGCTATTCATCGCGACTGTGGAATCCGTATTTTCTATTATTGGCTAAATACTAAATACGGACGTCCTAGTATATCCTATATTATCATATCTGTGTTTCTGCTGCCTGTATACTGTGATGTGATATCTGAGACGAATGATATATTATATATAAGATATATAGTAGACACTGCTTATGTTTTACACCCTCTCTAGTCCCGTCCCGGTATGCCATTAGTTAAGTAACCTAACGGTGCATAACGGAACATTGCGGCGAATGCGGATGGCATAAGCGTACGTTGCATTTTCGTTTCTTTTCTGTGATTGGCTTAAGGACTTAAATGATGGGGCTACATTAATATGATTAATGTAAAGAAAATAAACCTAAAAAGATGTTCTAGAATCGGATTTGAAAACCACTCGGCTCTTTATGAAAAAGCTACATTTCAAAATTGCGGAGCTCAAGCCACTCCTTTTGAAAACCATTTGATTCTACGACGATATCAAGTTCAAAGCGTTAAAGATTTTCTTAAAAATCATCCGCAACCCTCCGTCATTTTAGGAAGTAGAGTACTTAGTATTCGTGCTACGTTTGTTGACTATAGTTAAGGCGTAGTGTACGGTAGCTAAGTGATGTCTTCCTACACTGCATATGATATAGATTAATTAGGACATTCATGCGACTTTGTTGACTATAGTTAAGGGTCATGTGAGTGGGTCTAATTAATCATGAAATGACGGGTAGAACTTGACTAGTACTTATGATTTGTTGACTATAGTTAAGGTCATAGGTACTAGGGGTAAAAACCATATCGGGAATTTCAATAGTTGAAATTTGCAATGAGATTGCATACCTTCCATATGATGGTTGGATCCCGATCCCACTATGGGCAATAGTTGCTCCCAGGAGAGTTTTGCAGTTTACAATTAGCTAACCCATTAGGTGTCTAGAAAGGTGTTAACGGGGCTACGTCTCTCGGAAGACGAGGTTTACTTTAATTAGGTCCGTTCGAAAGCACGGGGAACCTCCCTCAAGTACCGACACTGGCCTGGCTGAACGGTTGGCAAAGTTGTAGACTGTAATTAATCCCGGCTAGTTTTCTTTTTAAGGTTTGAAAGAAAAACTTGATTAAAGCAGTGGGAGACATCGATTAGATAAGATAATAACCAATCTGATCTTTGCAAGAGCTTTCGCTAAGTGTATTCTTTTCTCTCTCTTAATGGCAGATACCAATGACAGGACTCAAGCTTCTACTAGATAAAATAAACTAAATGGGATCAATTATAAAGACTGGCTGAGAAATCTGAACATTGCCTTGACTTATGATAAAGTATCATATGTCCTCACGGCTCCAGCCCCGCTCGTCCCAGGTCCAAAATCCTCAGTTGCGGATATTGAAGTCCGCAAGACATGGGATGCTGACTGTGCCATGGCCAAATGCCTCGCGCTTGCATCGATGGATAACACACATCAAAAGCAGCACGAGAATATGGACGTTCACGCCATATTCCTCCATACAAAGGAGTTGTATGTGTTAGTTATATGTATGCCCTAGAGGCCATTACTATACATAGGATGTATATTGTAGTGGATGCTTGGACATATATAGGGAGGACTTTCTTGCTCGACATGATAGTATGCCATCTGGTTACTCTTTACCTTAACGTGTACACTGATTGCCTTTCTGTTACATGTTGGTAAAGCCCTTAGGATATGTACTTGACTACCTGGACTATGATATAGATCATACTAGTGGGGACATGGTAGTCCATAAGTACATCCTTCAAGGTCCCTAGTCGTGGGTGTATCGAGATGGGGCATCGATATACCAGTGTAGACTAGCGTATACCTTCCCGACCCATACAGATGGGCGATGGATGATCCCATATCCATTGGTGTTTGACATCAGAGATGATATACGGGTGCTCAGTGGAGACTGGGTACACTGGACGGACTCGCCGAGAACTCCCAGATGGTATTATACCTTACGTCAGATGGCAGTTCTCTGGTGACACTGGTACAGGGTAGTCTGTTGACCTGAGATCGTCATAGAGTCTTGTGTGATTCCCACTGTGTTTTGATTTCCACCTTACCACTTCCAAGAGGGTGTGCAAAACGGTGGTTTTTGGGTACAGTCCCGAATCACATGGAGGCAATGAGCGATAGGAGGGGATTCGTCTCTCCCGGTATAGGGAGTTGATGTTGCGCTGTGTTCGATTGGCTATAACCGGAAATCCCTGGCCAGGGTTGCTGAGATTTACTGGTAAGTGTTACCAGTAGTTTCTCGAATTGTTATAGACCTCATATCGACATGACTTATCGAGCTGTTGGGGTCTGACGTTTACCACCCCTAGGCGAGATATGCGACATATCATATGACGAGACCGGACTGTACGGTAAGTGTTACTGGTTGGATTCAAAGGAGTATGAGCGGGCTTGCTCGTCGATCTTCTGATCGCTCAATACCCGGGTGGCCGTTACGTTTAGCAGATCGCTTGCGGCTTGTGGGTGTCTGATATGATCATCACCTGCTGCCGGCGTATTGACGAGTCTTTAGAGTCCTACACAGAGGTTTCCTGGCTCAAGCGAAACGAAATAGGAGCGCATATGAGATATGTGCGGGACCGAGAATGATACCAGTATGTGATACTGTATTCGATTCTCGCGATTTGTGACATTGATCGGTTATATGCGATATAGCCGGGTTATCGGATCAAGTGTTGATTCGATAAGTTGTTACTGTTGATATTAGTCAGTTATATGCGATATAACCGGATCATTAAATCAAGTGTTGATTTAATGATTTAATGCATAATTATATATTTGATATATTACTTTGCATTAACTAGTATCGGTTCACTTAAGATGGATTTAATCACTCGCATGTGCACATGGTATATATGATATAGTTTTATGCACTTGATTGTATCATGTTTGATGATACATACTCACTTGGATTTGTGTAAAGACTTAAACCATGTTTAGTGAATGATTAGGGTTTCTTTTCACTTAATTATTTATCTTTTCATTTTTGGTTAAAAGTGAAAAGAAAAACAAAATGGTTGCTTTCAAACTTGAAGCTCGTTGAAGCTTCATGAAGCTTTGACCAAGTGACCACTTTGACTTCTTCTACAAACCCTAACCATTCATCTAAACTCTAGTTAACTCTCTACACTTGACCAAGGTTAGGATATAATAATAAAATGAATACTTATCATATCCTAACCTTGGTCAAGTGTAGAGAGTTAACTAGAGTTTAGATGAATGGTTAGGGTTTGTAGAAGAAGACAAAGTGGTCACTTGGTCAAAGCTTCATGAAGCTTCAACAAGCTTCAAGTTTGAAAGCAACCATTTTGTTTTTCTTTTCACTTTTAACCAAAAATGAAAAGATAAATAATTAAGTGAAAAGAAACCCTAATCATTCACTAAACATGGTTTAAGTCTTTACACAAATCCAAGTGAGTATGTATCATCAAACATGATACAATCAAGTGCACAAAACTATATCATATATACCATGTGCACATGCGAGTGATTAAATCCATCTTAAGTGAACCGATACTAGTTAATGCAAAGTAATATATTAAATATATAATTATGCATTAAATCATTAAATCAACACTTGATTTAATGATCCGGTTATGTCGCATATAACCGAGTAATATCAACAGTAACAACTTATCGAATCAACACTTGATCCGATAACCCGGCTATATCGCATATAACCGATCAATGTCACAAATCGCAAGAATCGAATACAGTATCACATACTGGTATCATTCTCGGTCCCGCACATATCTCATATGCGCTCCTATTTCGTTTCGCTTGAGCCAGGAAACCTCTGTGTAGGACTCTAAAGACTCGTCAATACGCCGGCAGCAGGTGATGATCATATCAAACACCCACAAGCCGCAAGCGGTCTGCTAAACGTAATGGCCACCCGGGTATTGAGCGATCAGAAGATCGACAAGCAAGCCCGCTCATACTCCTTTGAATCCAACCAGTAACACTTACCGTACAGTCCGGTCTCGTCGTCTGATATGTCGCATATCTCGCCTAGGGGTGGTAAACGTCAGACCCCAACAGCTCGATAAGTCGTGTCGATATGAGGTCTATAATAATTTGAGAAACTACTGGTAACACTTACCAGTAAATCTCAGCAACCCTGGCCAGGGATTTCTGGTTATAGCCAATCGAACACAGCGCAACATCAACTCCCTATACCGGGAGAGACGAATCCCTTCCTATCGCTCATTGCCTCCATGTGATTCGGGACTGTACCCAAAAACCACCATTTTGCACGCCCTCTTGGATGTGGTAAGGTGGAAATCAAAGCACAGTGGGAATCACACAAGACTCTATGACGATCTCGGGTCAACAGACTACTCTGTACCAGTGTCACCGGAGAACTGCCATCTGACGTAAGGTATAATACCATCTGGGAGTTCTCGGCGAGTCCGTCCAGTGTACCCAGTCTCCACTGAGCACCCGTATATCATCTCTGATGTCAAACACCAATGGATATGGGATCATCCATCGCCCATCTGTATGGGTCGAGAAGGTATACGCTAGTCTACACTGGTATATCGATGCCCCGTCACGATACACCCACGACTAGGGACCTTGAAGGATGTACTTATGGACTACCATGTCCCCACTAGTATGATCTATATCATAGTCCAGGTAGTCAAGTACATATCCTAAGGGCTTTACCAACATGTAACAGAGAGACAATCAGTGTACACGTTAAGGTAAAGAGTAACCAGATAGCATACTATCATGTCGAGCAAGAAAGTCCTCCCTATATATGTCCAAGCATCCACTACAATATACATCCTATGTATAGTAATGGCCTCTAGGGCATACATATAACTAACAATCTCCCACTTGCACTAGGGCCATCTGATAGCAGTGGTTGTAGTATCTCATACTCAACCATCCCTTAAAAGTCTCTCTCTGGGAAAAGGCTTTTGTGAGTAGATCCGCCGTGTTGTCCTCTGAGTCTACTCTCCTAACCTTGATCCCCTAGGAGATCAACCATCTCCATGATCAGGTGATACTGCCTTAGAATATGTCCGGATCACTGATGGGACGGACGTTCCTTGGCATAAGCCACAACTCCATTGTCTCACAATGGGAGGAACGTAGTTCATCTCATGAACCAATATACACCCAAACAGCCTCTTTGGTAGCATCTTAAGTAGCGATGTATCTAGCCTTTATCGTCTAGTATGCCACGGTATCTAGCTTGGAACTTTTCCAACATACCGTCCCTTTACTGAGGGTAAAGACAATGCCTGCGACTGACTTTCAGTCGTTCTTATCACCCTGGAAACCTTCCAGTGATTCTCCCCAGGATCGGTTGATACCATCTCACTATAACTAGTGAGAATCCTAACATCCAATTAGATCTATCTCATAGATCCAAAACCCAGGATTTAGGAGGTATCACTTTTGATCCTATATGGAGAATCATTGTGATAAGCGGAGATTGACCGAGCGTAGCATAGGAAACTCCTTCCCTATCAAGAGCATGTCATCCACGTACTCTACGAGGATCGTCACTATACTCCCTACTACCTTTTTTTTTATACAAGGTTCATCTACCATTTTGATGATGTCAAACTCTTTGACTAACACATCAAAACAGATGTTCCAACTCCGCGATGCCTGCTTTATCCTATAAAGCATCTTGTACACGTTTCTGCTGCTCCCACTGTTTACGAAGCCCTCTGACTGTGTACTTATAGACTCTCTCTTCTAAAACATCATTTAGAAAAACAGTCATGACACCCAACCGCCAGATATCGTAGTTATGGTATGTAGCCAAGGCAAGTAGGATCCGGATGGACTTAAGCATAGCCACTGGAAAAGGTTTCATCATTATCCACGCCTGGTCGATGACGAAAACCTTTAACAAGTCTAGCTTTGAAAGTCTCAACTTTTCCATCTACACCAAGTAATCTTCTCAAGATATACTTGCTCCTGATAGGGATTTAACCCTTCAGATAAAGCAACTAAAGTCCATACTTTGTTGGTGTATAAGGATTCCATCTCAGATCACTAAGCATCCAGCTATTCTTACAGAGTCCCACTCCTGATGGCCAGGTCGAAACTAGTTGGGTCATCATCTCATGATGCAGTCCTCGCTCCCACTGTCATCGAGAAACCGAAGTATCTCTCAGGTGGGTGAGGAACCCTACTAGATCGGCGGAGAGGCTGAGGTTCGTTGGTAACTATTGAATCCTTTGGTTCTTTCAAATCATCAGCTGCAGTTTGTATAGCTGGAACATTTCCAGTTCTACATAACAGACCTTGCTTCGAGCTTGTCCGGATTATGCTTTTAGACATAGCCCGGACAACCCTAAATCTTAACCAACTTAAGATATGGGCTCTTCCCTTTCCATATCACATATGAAGCGGTAGGAAACTGATTTGATTGGAACCCAATTCAATTGGTATGCAGCTTCTCAAGTGCATAACTCCCAAAAGGAAATAGGAAACACAGTAGTACTCATCATAGAGCACACCATATCACATAGGGTGCTATTGCTCTGCCCCGATATACCATCGTGCTATGGTGTATACGGAGGAGTAATGTTGAGAGAGAATCTCATTCTCCTTTAGAATAATCCAGGATTTCCGAGCTCAAGTATTCTCCTCCTCGATTTCATCAAAGGACATAATACTTATACCCGTGTTTTGGTTTTCTACTTCTAAATCATATTCTATGAATATCTCAAAAGGTTCGGACTTGTGTTTCAACAGGAACATATGTCTGAATCTTGAGAGATTATCAGAGAATGTAACGAAGTACAAAGAACCAGTCCTGGCATATGTAGACAGGGGACCTTACATACATCAACATGTATCATCCCAAGAGTTTACTAACTCTTTCTCTGTTTCCAGTAAACAGAGCTATGGTCATCGTATCTTTATGACATGACTGGCAAGTTTCATAAGATGTAAATTCAAACAGATTTAAATATGCATCTAAATGTAACTTCAGCTAGTCAGGTCGCATTGATATGACCTAGTCTACAATACCTCAAGAAAAATTCGTTCATTTCTGAACTCATCCTCTTGTGTGTGTTATGTATACTAAGAACTGTAGTTTGATTTAGAACATCAACGCTTTTAGATAACATGCCTGAACCGATCAACTTTTGATATAGGAAATGTTCAAAACATTATCCAACAATACAAAATTTTATCATTTCTTTACTGATAAAGAGACTGATATGATTTTGTATATCAGGTTCTGTATCTAATAACATTCGTTCAGAATCAATGTATTGGTAATACAGGGTGACAGTGACCAACAGACTTGGCTGCAACTCTTGCCCCGTTTTCTGCCTCATGAAACTTATCACCCGTTCTCAGTTCTTTACCTATCTGTAGCCCATGTAACAAATTACATATGCGGGATCCTGATCCGGTATCTCATATTCAGGACGTAAAGAATACTGAGAAACAGTTCTGTATAATGAACACACCCGAAGATGATGCATCAGTATGCACTTTCTTCGTTTGGACGGCACGGGAATTCTGGTAATCCCCAATTTCTTGCTCTGTCTTATAACAATTATAAGTTGGAGCGGGACCAACGTTCCCCAGCTCAGTATAACAAGCGGGTTCGGTCAATAATCCGTATTATTATCTTGATTAAGGCGTGATATGGTCGCTACCAGGAGAGAGAGAGAAGAAAACATTCTGCGTGCGCTCTTACAAGATCAGATTGGTTATTATTTTATCTAATCAGGACGTCTCCCACTGTTTTTATCAAATCTTCCTTCAAACCCTAAAAGGAAAGACTAGCCGGGATTAATTACACGCTACAGGTTCGCCAATCTTTCAGCCAGGCCAGTGTCGGTACTTTGAGGGAGGACCCCGTGCTTTCGCACGAACCTAATTAATGTAAACCTCGTTTTCCCAGAGGCGTAACCTCGTTAACACCTTTCTAGACACCTACTTGATCGGCTAATTGGAATGTGTAAAACTCTCCCAGGAGTAACAATTACTCGCAGCGGGTATCGGGATCCAACTATCTCATAGAAGGTATGCAATCTCATTGCAAATTTCAACACTTGAAATTCCCGATAATATTTTGCCCCGAATGATCTATGACCTTGACAAGGTCAACAAACCATAGACCGCAAGTCAAGTTCAACCCGTCATTTCTTGATTGAATCAAACCCACCCGCACGACCCTTGACAAGGTCAACAAGGCCGCATGACTACCCTAACCCAATCTGCATCATATGCATAAGCAGATAAATACTGGTTAGCTACCGCACACTGCGCCTTGACAAGGTCAACAAACGCAGCACGAATACTAAACAGGACTTATCTGAAATGACGGAGGGCTACGACAGGTTTTTCTGAAAACCTATTGCGTAATGAACTTGATATCGTTGTAGAATCAAATGTTTTTGAAATGGCGTGTTTTTGAGGCTTTTCTAGTTTTGCTAAAGGGGTCACTCCCGGTGAAGGGATCGTCGGCCCTTTCCTCGTCGAATGAGGTGCGGGATATATCATATATATCACTGTGCAAAGCAAAAACTCTTAAAAGCAATCAAAAGACAAACCGAGTGTGTAGCATCTGCCAGTTATTGCTAAAGGAGTCACTCCCGGTGAAGGGATCTCGGTCCTTTCCTTATCGAATAAGGTGCAGGATATATCATATATACCGCTGTGCAAAGCAAGAACTGTAGCTACCTGTTTTATTTTTGAAATTCGATTCTACAACATCTTTAGGTTTCTTTTATTTCCATTAATCATATTAATGAAGTCCCATCATTTAAATCACCTAAACATCACAGATAAATTTGACGTACACTTATGCCATCCGCATTCGCCTCGATGTCCCCTCGTGCACCGTTAGGTTAGGTAACTAACGGCAGAGCGGGGCAGGGCTAGCACGGGTGTAAAACATAAGTAACGCCTATATAATATATCATATATACTATATAAAGTATCCATCACAGAACATATCACATGATCACATCACAGATATCGCAGCAGAAGAAACATATGAAATATTGGATATACTAGGACGTCCGTGTTTTCAATACGAGCCAGTATAAAACACGGATTCCACGGTCGCGATGAATAGCCAAACCCACACCCCTAGACCCCTACGAGAGCGGCAAGCAACCTTACCAATTCTAGAGTTAGGAGACCCGGACTCGACTCCTCGAGTCGGTCTCCCACTGGACTCCAGAACCCGGTTACTCGTGCTCCCCTCCTTGGGTCTATCCTAGTGCGGAAAAAGTAAATAATATACAAAGGGTGACATCTTCCGCAACCTGGAAGTGCCCCAATAAAAGAATATTACATACAGATTTTTACATGAATGAAAATGAAAAACACTCATCTCACAAAAAAAACCCCCGGCTATTCAAACACGACGATCCAATATAACATATCCAGCAACACATAACATCACATGTCATCAACGTAAGTAAATATGCGCATCCCAATTGTCGTTGACATATAGCAACGAAACCGGCGATATCACATATTACACTTACGGTCACATAAAAGAAAGTGTAAAACTACAACAGTTGGAATCCGCAACCTCCATAGACATCGCATGCCTAATCAAATGAATTACTTTGACATCGCATGCCTAACAATTATAAACCCCGCATTTTAGTCTCAAAATCGAAAACACTTTTCAATATAAAGTCGGGCAATTCAACAAGATTCCCGACATCCTGATCGAATGCTCGTCGCAAACTTCAGTATGCGGCCGCACCCCCGACGCCGTCGACAAAGTGCACCAAGGCGGAACACCGCTGCCGCGAGCACCCGAACGGATGCTTTCGGCGACGGGGTTCTCCTACAGTCACTTGGTCGGGGCTATGGAGTGAGGCTGTCTATTAAGTTTACCCGGAGAGTATCCTGTTGGAGATAGTGCCCTCAGAGTCAATTATTGGGTCACAGGCACGTGATTGCAATGATTGAGGGGAGGACCTATCCCGGTAGGACAGTCTTACTCGAGATGATAGTATGCTATCTGGTTTATCTTTATCATCGTGTACTGCTTTAGGTGACCTTTCGAGTCGCTATTACACGTTGATAAAGCCCCTTGGATTCTTGCTTGACCACCAGCAGTATGAGGGCGATCATATAAGTGGGAGCTGGGGTCTACAAGCACATCCTTAAATGGTCCCTAGTCGAGGGAGTTTCGAGACAGGGCATCGATTCTCCACAGTAGACTAGTGTATACAGTCGAGACCCCGACGAGGGGCGGTGGCCGGTCTCACAAGCCACTGGTGTCAGTTGGTTCACCTAAGATGTATACAGGTGCTCATTGGGTTATGAGTACACCGGACAGGACTCGCCGGGAACCTGCTAGTTGGGCATATACCAGACGTCAGATAGCAGTTCCCAGGTGACATGTGTACAGGTTAGTTCATCGACCTGGGATCGTCATTTGTCTCGTGTGAGTTCCCACTGTACTTTGATTACTACCCTACCACGGCTCAAAGGAGTCGTGCAAACAGGTTTTAGTTGGGTACAGTCCCGAGCCACATGGAGGCAGTGAGCGGATCTGCAGGGGTTCGTCTCTCCCGGTATTGGGGGTGAGGTCGTGCTGTGTCTAGGAGAGCCAGAACATGAAAAGTCCTTGGCCAAGGCAGGAGATTTGCTGGTAGGTATTCCAGTAGTATCTCAGGGTGTTCTGGGCTACACTCCGACACGACTTGTACCGCTTTTGGGGGTCTGACTTTTACCAACCCCCTAGGCCCGCCATGCGATGCTCATAGACGAACGGACCGGACTGTACGGATATTGTCACTGACAGGCTCAGTAGGGTGTCAGGATGAGTTCGCTCATCGACGTCCCTTTTGGTCAATACCTGGTGGCCCGTCACGTATTGGCTTATACCTCTGACGTGCTAGTGGTTAAATCCACAGCCACAGTATTGACGAGTCTTTAGAGTCCACCACAGACAGTTACTCAAGTTTCGGGCGAAACGCTGTAGAGGCCGTATGGAGATATGGCAGGGTTCGATCAGATACGTGCGGTATTGCACGGATCGTGATCGGACGGTTTTTACTAGCCGGCTTTGGCTTAAGCCGGATTCTAGTATTAGATAGTGTAGTTTTGTCTCTTTTGCATTTGTGTTCAGTGGGAATACAAATGCGGGCATGTATTTGCAGTAGCGGGGTTTTCCTGTAATTTATTATGGGATCGGTTTTCTGGGGTTGCCAGTTTGCATTCCGTTCCGGCCGGTTTTCTCTTTTTCCTTCCCGGTCGGACTTTTCGTTGGGGGTGTTAATTGCAAGTTTGCAATTAACATTTTGTGAGGGGTTTCTTTGCATGAGTGTGACTTCATAATCATGATATTCTTTTCTTGTCTATCACTTACATTTATGAGAATGAGATTGAGGTGGTTTTGTGAAAGGTTTGATACTTGATTTTGGTGTGACCTTTTAATTGTTTTCATTCTCTTTTTCTTCTCTTTATTAAATCATTTCATAATTCCACCATGATAGGTTTTGGGCCGGCCACTGTTCTTGTGTGCAGGGAGGGTGTTAATTTTGGTAGCAATTATTCCCTTCATGCTAATTTTAGTGGGCCCCTCCCCCATTTCTTTGTGTGTAGTCTGTGAAGGATTTTTTCCTTTGCATTGTTTTAATGTGTGCACACTACACACACATTATTAATTCCAGTGAGCAAAAATTCTTGCTTTGGCCGAGCTCCATCTTCAATTTTGCAAGCTCCAAATTCCCTCAAGCATCCATGAATATCTTAGTGCTAAATTCCTCCACATCATGGCAACCTCAAAACCCCAAAAGAGACAAGCTTCTACACTATTTCTATAGCAAGTCTTGGACGCGTCGGCTAGCCAACTTCGCGTCCGAGTTGCCTCGGTCAAGAGGCGGGAGCCCGTAAAAGATTCCGGCTACGTGGTGCCCCTTTCCGACGAGCGAGGAGGTGACGGAGATTCCGCGGGAGATCGGAGTGGAGACGAAGACCGAAGGACACGGATCGTTTGGTATAGCATCTCTACTCTTTTCCTTTTGCTTGCTAGCTAGGTTAATGGCCCGATCCGGGTAAAAAGTCCGCGGTGGTGCCGTTTTGCAAAGTTCGCAAAGTTTTTGTTTTCCGCGTTTTCGGCGTCGGATCGACGGCCGGGGCGCCCCCGCGGGCTTACAATGGTATCAGAGCCACGCCGTTAACCTGCCCTAGCTTGCTCTAGCGCGTTTAGAACTCGATCGAACAAAAACCCGAAAACCGTATTTTTTGTGCACATGTGTTCTCTGTTAAAATTTTTTGAGCTCCTAAAATTTTTCTGGTGATTGCAGAGACATGTACAACAAATTATAAGAGTTCTGGGAAAATACGATCCACTGATTCCTCACTTCGACCGCGGAAGCGCGGCCTAACCCCTGGTTTGGCCGCGCTTGCGCGGCGGAAAAGAGGAATCGTGGCACTATATTTTCCCAGTAAGCTTATAAGTTGAAATTAGGGCTTTTGGGATATTTTCTTTGGGCCCAGATTTTCTGTAAGTGCTACAGTAGTGTGTGGGGCCCACTTGATAATATTTGTTCGATCGGATATTTTAAACATGCTAGTTCACAGTTTTTACATTATATCTGCGACCGTGAATGTCACTTGATCGGTAAATCCCGTCTAACTGCTATAGCCCGGTTAGACGGATTTGCGAACGTGACTTTCACGTTGATGTTCTGTGATTGTACTGTGTTGTTGCGGATCGGTCGTGGGGGATAGCCTGGTTGCAGTGATAGTACAGTTCTGTTTTATATGTACATTTGATATTGCGGGGCGAGCGTCCGACATGTGGACTGCCGTCACTGCCAGTTTGTATTATTCTTTTGGGGCACGACCTGGTTGCGGTCGATGTACCCGTTGTATGTATATTTTACTTTCTGTACTAGGATTACCCCGCGGAGGGGTGCACGGATAGCCGGATTCTAGAGGGCAACAAGCCCGCATCTCATGGCATTGAGATGGAGGGGGCTTCACTCTAGAATTGGCGGGCTATTCGCCGCACTCGTAGGGGGTATAGGCTTGACCCAGGAGGGGTGCCCAAGTTACCGGATTCCGTGAAGTGCTGGGTGGTCCATTCACGTTGCTGAAGGGGGCTGCCTCGCTTCAGGTTTTGGCGGGTAACTTGCCGCGCCCGTAGGGGTCTAGGATTTCATTGCACAGGCTATCCACACGACCAGGGGAACGTCGGGTTTCAGCGGCTCTGTGAAACCCGGGGATCCCAGATATCTGTATTGATCTGTGTTGCTATACATTTCTGTGTTGCTTTTATCACGCCTTGAGCGAATACTATATATTGGTATATATATTAGTAGATGTTGTATATGTTTTTCATCCGCGCTAGTCCAGTCCCCGCTCTGTCGTTAGTTAGCTAACCTAACGAGTGATGACGGGACCCAGTGGCGAATGCGGATGGCATATACGTACATCAGTATATTTTCGTTCTTTGTAGTGTGATCAATTGATGGGACTGCATTGATTCGGATCAATGCAAGATAAACAAACCTATTCTGATGTTGTTGGAACACTTTTTCAAAAAGCTGTTATTGCAAGGGCGTTCTCTTTTGTTTTGCACAGTGGTATTCAGTTGGAATATCCTGCTCCTCAGTCGACGAGGCAAGGGCCGAGATCCCTTCACCGGGAGTGACCCCTTGGACAAAAGTTTGCGTCAGGGCATTAACTTCACTATAGCCGATTGCTTTTGCTTTGCACCGTGGTATTCAGTTGGAATATCCTGCACCTCATTCTACGGGGAAAGAGCCGAGATCCCTTCACCGGGAGTGACCTCTTTAGCAAAAGTTGTCGTCACTATATTTTTTTAAAGCTATCCGTTCCTTCAACGATATCAAGTTCATTACGTTAAAGGTTTTCGCCAGAAACCATTCGTAGCCCTCCGTCATTTCAGTTAAATATTCGGTAGTATTCAAGCTATGTATTTTGACCTCACGCCAAGGCATAGTGTTTGGTAGCTGCCGGGTATTTATCTGTTGCATAGATAGATGCGTTGGTTTGGAACAGTCGTACTACTATTTTGGCCTACGTCAAGGGTATGTACGGGTGGGTTCAAATTAACCAGGATAATGACGGGTAGAACTTGACATGTGACTTATGATATTTTGACCTCACGCCAAGGTCATAAGAGCATGGGGTAAAAATCCACATCGGGAGTTTCAAAAGTACTGAAACTTGCCAGATATGCGCATACCTTCTGGAGTGTGATAACGTGAGCGGATTCCGTCACGTTATCATGCGATGATAGTTGGATCCCGATTCCCACTGATGAGTTGGTTTACTCCTCGGGTGATCCCGGCTAATTCTTCTTTCAGGTTTGGGGAAGAATTTGACGTTACAGTGGGAGGTTTCCAGATTAGATAAATTGGTAACCATTCTGATCTAGGTTAGAGTGCACGCTGAGTGTTTCTTTTCTCTCTCTCTCTGGTAGCGACCATTGACCCGACCCTAGACTATGACTCAGTGACCAAAGTTGACCGAACCTTCTTAACACTGGCTTTTGGATTGTCAGAGTTGCAAACCTCTTTGCCACTCCTACTTTTACCCTTTTCTCCGGGACACCCCGTATTACTACGAACGTCCACTTCCATTGGACAAAACCATCGTATGGTTATATACGAACTCGAAGGACTTCGAGGATGGTTTCCGGTTCGGGAGAAAACGAATAGGACTATTCAGTTGTCTTTACCTTTTACCTTCTCTCAGGTTGCGAGTACTCCTTGGTTTAGGAGATAGTACACCTATTACGCAAATTGGATAGTCTTCTTCCAAACCTTAGGCTGGTGCCGAACGGTGGGGAATGAAGAAAGCCAATTAGCCTAAACGGTGTACAGAAGGTATTAAGTTCAGACAAAGCAAGGGATTAGTAAGAGGGCAAAGTAAATTGCGACTGCTATTCACGACCAAACCATGTACTTCTTTGTCAATCCTAAATCACCTATGAATTAAGTACATTCGGTTGTCTTTTATCCTCACCTTCTCTCGCATTGCGAGTGCTCCTCGGATTAGGACAGTACACCCATTATGCTTTTTGGATAGTCTTCTTCCAAACCATAGGCTGGTGCCGAACGGTAGGGAAGGAAGAAAACCATTTGGCCTAAAGGGGTGTACAGAAGGTAATGACTAAAGACATGTAAAGGGATTTGGAAAGATGGTAAAGAATTATACGGTTATAGTTGTGAATCTGGATAATGGAAGAGGCATTACTAAGAATACCAGGATACCCCATCGAAACATCTCAATGTTTCAGTTTCACTGTGTACTGTTAAAAGAAAACTGATTTCCCGATTAGACACTTACTCCAGGGTATGTATTTACCAGGTTGGATTCTCACATCTGTATGGTTTTACAGATGATGAGTGGGAGTAAGTTATTGGGAATTAGGTGACCGTCCTCATAATATCGGGATTCGTTGTAATTGGTGATATTTGAGGAAGCCACCTGGGTTGTTTGCCGGTCGGCAAATATTTGGTTTTGAATATCCATTGTTGTGCACCAATTTCAAATTGATATATCTGTATGTCTATTTTTATAGAGTGAGACATATCTTTTTGAAATTATGTCTATGACATTTACCTATACCAGTGGATGGTTAGGTAAGGAGCATTGAACAACGGTGTAATTCTTCTTAACCAAAAGTACAGTTTTCAACCTACGACACACAGTGAATGAGTCACAAGACTCAGGGGACTTATACAGAGTATTGTATATTGTCCAGTGTCCATTAGGACAGAGGGGTTGGTCCTCGTACTATATTCTGTTTACTTTTAACTTCTCTAGTTCTTAGACATGTGTTTCGTAGAAACACAGGGTCTAAGTTTTGAGGAGTTATAGGTATAAGAGTAAAGTAGAGAACCAAGTATTGCAAGTATCGGGATTCTTCAAAGTGATCGAAGATGTAGATACTTGTGTATGGTATTCAGTTGATAGTAATGATTAAGAGAACTAGCTTCTCTTTCAGGTTACTCATAATTGGAAGTACTCCTAAGTTGAGTAACGCTGATCGGCCTCGCTTCCATTTACTTGACATGCACTGGAGACAGCTGCATGATTTGGATCTGGTTCAATTAAATCAGTGCCTCTGTTTCTTAGATATAGAACAGTTCATATCTTGACATTGTTAAGATACGGGGAGTTGTCTGGCTTATGCTTAAAACCAGACTCTGGACAACTCAAGGCACGTTTCAGTAGTGGCTGTTTGTGGGTTGACCCGGGCTATGACGAGGGTTGATTTTCTACCATCTGGAAGATCAATAGTGATATTGTTCTTGACTCGCCACAGTTTTATCAAAAATGGATTTTTTCAGAAAAACAGTAGTGGGAGTATGGTAGAACTGGAAGTGATTCCAGAACCGCAAACGATTACTGAAGATTTGATAAGAACCTAAAGATTCAATCTGGTTTGACATTCCATTGGCCACTCCGCAGACAAGGTGGGTTACCTCAGGCACCCGAGAGGTACTTCGGTATACTCAAGGACAGTGACAGAGATGTTCTTGTTTACCCACACTTGCCATTGCTGTTGTTCCAGGCTGCGAGACCCGGCGGGAGGATGAGTATAGCGTCGTTCTAAACTTGCTTTAGAAGTGTACGTGTATATGACTCTGCCAGAGGGTTGTCGTAGTCAGTGGGAGCAGCGGAAGCATTGGTGGACATCAGGCTTATGTCTATTCATAGACTAAAGCAGATGTAGCGGAGATAGATCATCTATTTCTGATGTGACAGTCATAGGTTTGACGTCATCAGAATAGGGGATGGATCTGTTGAGAAGGTAGTAGGGTGTGATGTCCTGGTATTTGATGACATACACGGAGTAGGAAGTGATATTCCTATACTACGATCGGTTATACTTTGGTCGTCACACAGTAGTTTCTCCACATAGGACTTGGATATTATATCAGACATTCTGGTTACTAGATCTATGGTTTTAGATCTAGATTTGGGTGGTTTCCCAATCTGGGTACTTTGACCGCATTCTATGAGTATTTAGAATGAACGACTCCTGGCACGGTAGTGTACCTGCAGGTAATGGAGTCACCCTCTCTAAAGGTGTCATACAGACTAAAGGGGAGAGGGATACGCATGATTGACAGATCACTTGCTTAGGCAATTGAGTCAATCATGAGATGTCAAGTACCACACCAGATGTTGTTCTTGCAGTAGGTGCAATAAGTTGATATTGATCCAATCCTGGAGAAACAGTCGGAAGCAGTTTTAGAACATAAGTTGATGTTCTAGGGAATTGATAACGACAGCCTCCTTTACGAGACGGTTATCATTCCAGGCTTCCAAGGTGACCTGGATGGCAGAGTGGCTGTCAGAGTTATAGTTTTTCCCTCTGACGAGGGGCAGTATTTTGGACAGGTGGTCCAGGTGGAAACTGAGGGAAGGCATGGCGCAGGACACTGATTAAGTTCAGTTGTCGATACAGTCTAAGAAGTTTGGATTTGGAGTTCACTTATGAGCTAGGTCCCATCAGACATCCAGACATTCTAAGACAGGTATTGCTCATTTCGGGAGATAGCTTTCTCCGCGAACTTGAGATTTAGAGAGACATAGAAAGAAACATCAAAGCGGATCCACTCACTGAGGCTATTCCTCGAACGCAATAGTCTCGCAAACGAGCTTTGTGAGACTGACTAGTAGAGGAGTTGGGTGTTCGGTATCACACGGGCTGTGAGTATGCGACATCGCAATAATTAGCCTCGAGTGCAAGTGGGAGATTGTTGGAGATAGTGCCCTCAGAGTCAATTATTGGGTCACAGGCACGTGATTGCAATGATTGAGGGGAGGACCTATCCCGGTAGGACAGTCTTACTCGAGATGATAGTATGCTATCTGGTTTATCTTTATCATCGTGTACTGCTTTAGGTGACCTTTCGAGTCGCTATTACACGTTGATAAAGCCCCTTGGATTCTTGCTTGACCACCAGCAGTATGAGGGCGATCATATAAGTGGGAGCTGGGGTCTACAAGCACATCCTTAAATGGTCCCTAGTCGAGGGAGTTTCGAGACAGGGCATCGATTCTCCACAGTAGACTAGTGTATACAGTCGAGACCCCGACGAGGGGCGGTGGCCGGTCTCACAAGCCACTGGTGTCAGTTGGTTCACCTAAGATGTATACAGGTGCTCATTGGGTTATGAGTACACCGGACAGGACTCGCCGGGAACCTGCTAGTTGGGCATATACCAGACGTCAGATAGCAGTTCCCAGGTGACATGTGTACAGGTTAGTTCATCGACCTGGGATCGTCATTTGTCTCGTGTGAGTTCCCACTGTACTTTGATTACTACCCTACCACGGCTCAAAGGAGTCGTGCAAACAGGTTTTAGTTGGGTACAGTCCCGAGCCACATGGAGGCAGTGAGCGGATCTGCAGGGGTTCGTCTCTCCCGGTATTGGGGGTGAGGTCGTGCTGTGTCTAGGAGAGCCAGAACATGAAAAGTCCTTGGCCAAGGCAGGAGATTTGCTGGTAGGTATTCCAGTAGTATCTCAGGGTGTTCTGGGCTACACTCCGACACGACTTGTACCGCTTTTGGGGGTCTGACTTTTACCAACCCCCTAGGCCCGCCATGCGATGCTCATAGACGAACGGACCGGACTGTACGGATATTGTCACTGACAGGCTCAGTAGGGTGTCAGGATGAGTTCGCTCATCGACGTCCCTTTTGGTCAATACCTGGTGGCCCGTCACGTATTGGCTTATACCTCTGACGTGCTAGTGGTTAAATCCACAGCCACAGTATTGACGAGTCTTTAGAGTCCACCACAGACAGTTACTCAAGTTTCGGGCGAAACGCTGTAGAGGCCGTATGGAGATATGGCAGGGTTCGATCAGATACGTGCGGTATTGCACGGATCGTGATCGGACGGTTTTTACTAGCCGGCTTTGGCTTAAGCCGGATTCTAGTATTAGATAGTGTAGTTTTGTCTCTTTTGCATTTGTGTTCAGTGGGAATACAAATGCGGGCATGTATTTGCAGTAGCGGGGTTTTCCTGTAATTTATTATGGGATCGGTTTTCTGGGGTTGCCAGTTTGCATTCCGTTCCGGCCGGTTTTCTCTTTTTCCTTCCCGGTCGGACTTTTCGTTGGGGGTGTTAATTGCAAGTTTGCAATTAACATTTTGTGAGGGGTTTCTTTGCATGAGTGTGACTTCATAATCATGATATTCTTTTCTTGTCTATCACTTACATTTATGAGAATGAGATTGAGGTGGTTTTGTGAAAGGTTTGATACTTGATTTTGGTGTGACCTTTTAATTGTTTTCATTCTCTTTTTCTTCTCTTTATTAAATCATTTCATAATTCCACCATGATAGGTTTTGGGCCGGCCACTGTTCTTGTGTGCAGGGAGGGTGTTAATTTTGGTAGCAATTATTCCCTTCATGCTAATTTTAGTGGGCCCCTCCCCCATTTCTTTGTGTGTAGTCTGTGAAGGATTTTTTCCTTTGCATTGTTTTAATGTGTGCACACTACACACACATTATTAATTCCAGTGAGCAAAAATTCTTGCTTTGGCCGAGCTCCATCTTCAATTTTGCAAGCTCCAAATTCCCTCAAGCATCCATGAATATCTTAGTGCTAAATTCCTCCACATCATGGCAACCTCAAAACCCCAAAAGAGACAAGCTTCTACACTATTTCTATAGCAAGTCTTGGACGCGTCGGCTAGCCAACTTCGCGTCCGAGTTGCCTCGGTCAAGAGGCGGGAGCCCGTAAAAGATTCCGGCTACGTGGTGCCCCTTTCCGACGAGCGAGGAGGTGACGGAGATTCCGCGGGAGATCGTAGTGGAGACGAAGACCGAAGGACACGGATCGTTTGGTATAGCATCTCTACTCTTTTCCTTTTGCTTGCTAGCTAGGTTAATGGCCCGATCCGGGTAAAAAGTCCGCGGTGGTGCCGTTTTGCAAAGTTCGCAAAGTTTTTGTTTTCCGCGTTTTCGGCGTCGGATCGACGGCCGGGGCGCCCCCGCGGGCTTACATATCCGCGTACGCTACATGATTGCGACGGACTTTTGATCACATCAAAATTCCGTGGCAACCGATCAAGTGAGACTAAACTACTAGATTTATAACATTCATTCAGTTATCTCATAACTACTTGTGAATTCCAAATGTTGTATCACATTCCGGATAAATAGAAAATGTTAAACTTTCCGATCGAACAATCGAACACCCAGGTTTTCCCAATACAGCTCAACACATGAAATAAGTCTAAAAACATTCAGTTCATGCCTCAGTACCAACGGTCCAGCCGTAGAAGGGTCAAGCCAACGCCTCACATGTGGCACGCCGTACTGCCCTAAACCCGAAGGTTCAAAGGGCAGTTCAAGATGGTCACATAATCGAGTTAAGGTTTGTTGTCTTCTAGAGGGACCATCGCGTTACTTGCACTACTTAGAACGTGATTAAACTACAGAAAAAATCCAACAATTGGAAATTTCCCGGCAGGGGAAAAAGTGGGTATTTATATCCGGTCGAACTTTTTAACATATTCTAAAATTACCCGGAAAAACACACTGACAAAATTAGACAATCCGATTGATACACCGAGTCCCCAATACAACCCAGAAAACTCAACTCTTGAGTAAATATTAAAAATTCCCAGAAAACTCAGCACTGCAAAATAGGAATTACTGTGCAAAATTCAATGCATGAGGAGACTAAAGTGCCGCGGAACCGCCGCATTAGCATGCTAATGCCGCGGTTCCTCCGCGCTTTGATGGACTCAGGAGTACGGGCTTCTCAGTAATTCTTAGAATCTCCTGCTGAATTTTTTAAGAATTTTTAATCTGGAAAAATCCCAGTTTTTGAAAAAAGGCCAGAGAGCATTTTGGAGTTAGGGTTTCGGTTCGATCGGAATTCTAACTCCGTCTACGCATCGCCTAAGGCTCTAGCTAGGCTCTGATACCACTGTAGGGTTCCTAGGCACACTAATGAGGTCTCACAAGGCATCAACCATGCCAATTTCTAATTTTACAAGTGCCGAGAAATCCTAATACGGATCGTTAACTAGAATTTTAGGCGAAACAAGCAACTAGTTAACAACTTAACTAAGTGAACGGAAATACAACCTTTGTAGATCCGGTACTCCACCTCCATAGCTCCGTGATGAAGTCCCCTCGCTGTACAAATCGGATCCCAGACTCTAGCTTCGGCTTCATCAGAGAAATGGGCGGGCTAGGTCATCGACTACGATGCCGAAGATGATCTACGTCGAGGCATCACAAGATCAAGCTCCCACTTCACCAAGTCATGAAACTTGTGAAGAAAACACCCTATACTACTTGGCAAGAGGTAGAGGATGAAGAAATAGGAAGTGGGTTTACTTTAGAATTGGATTTCTCACTCTTTTCATGACTTGGTGAAGTGGGAGCTTGATCTTGTGATGCCTCGACGTACATCATCTTCGGCATCGTAGTCGATGACCTAGCCCGCCCATTTCTCCGATGAAGCCGAAGCTAGAGTCTGGGATCCGATTTGTACAGCGAGGGGACTTCATCACGGAGCTATGGAGGTGGAGTACCGGATCTACAAAGGTTGTATTTCCGTTCACTTAGTTAAGTTGTTAACTAGTTGCTTGTTTCGCCTAAAATTCTAGTTAACGATCCGTATTAGGGTTTCTCGGCACTTGTAAAATTAGAAATTGGCATGGTTGATGCCTTGTGAGACCTTATTAGTGTGCCTAGGAACCCTACAGTATGGAGAGCAATCCCGCGTATTACGATACGAAGCATCAAGGAAACTGTTTCAGATGAGAATGGCCCCTGGCACACCTGTAGGAGACCATGTTCTGAAGATGATAGCTCTCATAGAAGAGCTTGAGGACCTTAGATGGATGATGGACAATGAACAATATACAGATATTATTGTGCAGTCCCTCCCCTCCACCTTTGCTCAATTTATAGTTAACTTCAACATGCACAACATAGAGAAGGAACTACCTAAACTCCTTAATATGTTAAGGAGTGTAGAGAGCACACTGAAATCAGTGAAAACTCCCGTTTTGAGTGTTGGGCAATCTTCCTCTTCTCGCCCAAAAGGCACTAGTTTGTATATTACATTTTAGAAGCTTGGGATATATACACAGATTTATAACAGTCTTGCTCAATATGGTAGTATGCTACTTGGTTTTTATCTATCTTAATATGTGTATATGTTTCTTTTGATATATCACTAATATATATTGATAGAGCCCTTAGGATCTTTTGTTTGACTACCAGCGTTGTGATGGCAGTTACACTAGTGGGGGCTGGGTAGTCTATAAGCACATCCATTTACAGTTCCCTGGTCATAGGATTATCGAGACAGGGCATCGATACTCCAGAGTAGACTAGTGTATACGCTTCTCATCCCAGGAGGGGAGGTTGTCTGTCCTACAGCCATCAGTACGTCGTACTGGAGATAGTATGCAGGTGCTCGTTAGGTTACGAGTACACTGGACATGACTCGCTGGGAACTGTTGGTTGGTATTATACCTATCGTCAGTTATCAGTTCCCAGGTGACATGGGTACAGCTTAGTCCGTTGACTTGACACCGTCACTTCGCATCGAGTGTGTTCCCACTGTTCTTAGATTACTACCCTACCACGGCTCTATTGAGTGGTGCAAATAGGTAGTAGTTGGGTGCAGTCCCGAAGCACTTAGAGACAGTGACAGTTAGACAGGATTCGTCTCTCCCGGTATTGGGAGTTGATATCGCGCTGTGTCTAGGAGAGCCATTACACAAAGTCCCTGGCCAGGGCAAGGGAGATTTACTGGTAGTGTTTCCAGTAGTTTCTCAGGGTGTTCTGGGCTACACTCCGACATGACTTGTACCGCTATTAGGGGACTGACATTTATCGGTCCCCTAGGCCCGACATGCGATACTCTTAGACGAACAGACCGGACTGTACGGAGATTGTCAGATTCAGGCTCAGTAGGAGTTCGGATGGGTTCACCTCATCGGTCTTCTTATCGACATCTACCTGGAGACCGTTATGTACAGCTAGTACCACTTGCGGCCTGTGGTTAAACCCACTGCCAGTGTAGTGTCGAGTCTTTAGAGTCCCACACAGAGGGTTGTTCACCTTTGGGCAAAACAGAGTAGAGGTCGTATGGTTTTACGACAGGGTTCGTTCACATATGCGTAGTTGTGCGTGTTCGGTGTTCGGGTAGACATTACTAGTGGGGTTTGGTTTAAGCCAGATCTTAGTATTTGTTTTGGGATTGGTCTTGTCTCATTGTATTCGTGTTTCTTCGGAACACGAATGCAGGTACGTACAGTTGATTGAGGTGGAGAGGGAGACACCTCATTATGGTTTTTGACCATTGACCTGATCAAAACCCTAATGAGAATGAGAAATATGATTAATAATATTAATTAAGTATAATTGTATCATGGTTAGAATTGGTTTGACCATTTGACTTGTTGACTTACTTTGACCTAGATATTTTTCTTTTTGTTTTTGTTAAGCATAAGATGCTTCTTGTAGCATGCTTAGCATTAAATATGAAATGATAGTGGTCAAATAAATTCACCATCACAATTTTCTTAATTATTATTATCATCATCATATATTTATCATATGAGAGCAAGGTTCAATTCATTCTATCATTCTCTTTCTCTCTCATAGTTAGCTCTCCTTCTTCCTCTCTCAAAGCGTAAGTGTTTCATGTGTTGAAAATCATAAGCTTTTGAGACTAAACCACTAAAACACCTCTCTACTCACTCTAGGGTTCTTAGTCTAGCAAGCCAAGCACTCTAATTACTTTATTGTTGAGGTAGGAGCTCAAGGTAGAGGCTTTCGGATGGATCTTTCTTTGGCAAAGAGAGGACGAAGAGGAGGAGCCGTCTACACTACTCAAAGGAGCACACAAGGAAAGGAAGCAACACAAGAAGAGAAGGAGTTCAAGCTTTTGGTATAACCTCTTAACCTAGTAGTTAAAGCTCCTTGTATGTTTGTTAGTTTTTGTTTAGCAAAGATCCTTCATGGTTTGTCTATGTTTCCTTGTGATAAAAATTTGATTTTTACTCTTTCTGCCTCCCCGTAAGTACCGGGGTGGGTAACATAGACTTACAGTGGTATCAGAGCCTAGCTAAACAACAACTAACATGTTAGCAAAGTCTTTAGAAGTTCGATCCTGGAAAAATCACAAAATACATCCAAAATTTGTGTTTTCTGCCGATTTTTAAAATAGGTCTCAAAATATTTTCACAGACCTGAAAAACACGTGCAGGCTTTTTTAGGGACACCCAAGAAAAACGAGCTCGTGACTCGGTCAGACTGCCGCAGATCCGCGGCCGAGTCTACTCGGAGTCAACTCGTATTTCCTGCAGATTGTCCAGCTTGATGTTTTGTGATTTTTCAGATACTTTGTTTCTGCCCAGATTCTTTTGAGTACAGTGTTGTATTTGGGGTAGTTTCAAATTAGAATATTGATCAAAATTCTATAAACTTTAGCCAATTGGATTATATCTGTAATGTGATACATGTACTGAACGTCTACTAATCGCTATACGTCGACTAGTGGGGGTTGTATATATCTGTGATCTGTGATGTTGGATTGTGTATATGAACTTGTTGGATCGTCGTGGATGAATAGCCGGGGGTGTGAGATGAGTGTTTATTTATCTTTCATTTGATGTAATTTGTAATTTGATGTAATATTATTTCATGGTCGCACATCCGGGTTGAAGTTGTAGCCACCATTGTATATTATTTCTTTTACTGTTTTTTGCTCCTAGGATAGACCCAAGATGGGGTGCACAAACTACCGGGTTCTTTGAAGTGCCGAGTGGCCCACTCACGTTGTTGAGGGAGGCTGCTTCACTTCTGGTATTTGGCGGGTAGTTTGCCGCACCCGTAGGGGTCTAGGGTGGGGTTTGGCTATTCATCGCTACCGTGTAATCCGTCTTTCGTTGGAGGCTCGAATGAAACGCGGATTCCTAGCATATCCAATATGTTCATTTGTGATCTGGAATGGCTATCATTGCGTCTGACGAATGTTTATACCTATATATGATATCTAGTAGGCGTTGCTTATGTTTTGCATCCGCGCTAGTCCAGCCCCCGCTCTGTCGTTAGTTAAGTAACCTAACGGGTGATGACGGGGCCCAGTGGCGAATGCGGATGGCATAAGCGTACGTCATATTTTCGCTGTTTTCTGCAATGGTAGGATTAATTGATAGGACACATTATATTAATGTTGGAGATAGTGTCCTCAGAGTCAAATATTGGATCACAGGCACGTGATTGCAATGATTGAGGGAGGACCTATCCCGGTAGGACAGTCTTACTCAAGATGATAGTATGCTATCTGGTTTATCTTTATCATCATGTACTGCTTTAGGTGACCTGACATGTCGCTATTACACGTTGATAGAGCCCCTAGGATTCTTGCTTGACTGCCTGCAGTATGAGGGCGATCATATACGTGGGAGCTGGTAGTCTATAAGCACATCCTTAAAAGGTCCCTAGTCGTGGGAGTTTCGAGACAGGGCATCGATACTTCAGAGTAGACTAGTGTATACAGTCGAGACCCCGACGAGGGGCGGTGGCCGGTCTCATAAGCCACTGGTGTCAGTTGGTTCACCTAAGATGTATACAGGTGCTCATTGGGTTATGAGTACACCGGACAGGACTCGCCGGGAACATGCTAGTTGGTCTTATACCTGACGTCAGATGGCAGTTCCCAGGTGACATGTGTACAGGTTAGTTCATCGACCTGAGGATCATCATTTGTCTCGTGTGAGTTCCCACTGTACTTTGATTACTACCCTACCACGCTAAAAGGAGACGTGCAAACAGGTTTTAGTTGGGTACAGTCCCGAGCCACATGGAGGCAGTGAGCGGATCTTCAGGGGTTCGTCTCTCCCGGTATTGGGGGTGAGGTCGCGCTGTGTCTAGGAGAGCCATTACACAAAGCCCTCGGCCGAGGCAGGAGATTTACTGGTAGGTATTCCAGTAGTATCTCAGGGTGTTCTGGGCTACACTCCGACATGACTTGTAACGCTTTTGGGGGTCTGACTTTACTAACCCCCTAGGCCCGCCATGCGATGCTCATAGACGAACGGACCGGACTGTACGGATATTGTCACTGACAGGCTCAGTAGGGTATCGGGATGAGTTCGCTCATCGACGTCCCTTTTGGTCAATAGCTGGTCACCCGTCACGTATGGCTAATACCTCTGACGTGCTAGTGGTTAAATCCACAGCCATAGTATTGACGAGTCTTTAGAGTCCACCACACATACAGTTACTCAAGTTTCGGGCGAAACGCTGTAGAGGTCGTATGGAGATATGGCAGGGTTCGATCAGTTACGTGTGGTATTGCGCGGATCAGGATCGGACGGATAATACTAGCCGGCTTTGGTTTAAGCCGGATCCTAGTATAGTACAGTGTAGATTTTGTCTCTTTGCATTTGTATTCGGTCGGAATACAGATGCGGGTGTGTATACACAGTATCGGGGTTTTCCTGTAATTTATTACGGGACCAGTTTTCTGGAGTTGCCGATTTGCTTTCCGTTTCGGCCATATTTCTTTGCATCCTTCATTGGCCGAAGATTGGTGGAGGAGGGCTTATTTGCATTTGTGCAAATAAGCAATTTGGAAGGGGGGTCTTTGCATATTATTGTATCATGATACTTGCACCATCATTTGACTTCTTTTGACCATGATGGCTTGACTTGTGGTTTCATGATGGTTGTGGTGGAGTGTTGGTCTTTGTTTGTTATCATGCTTATTGATGATGAAGGGTTATGATGTTTGATGTGAGACTTTCCTTTTTCCCTTTTACACTCTACCTTGCATTATTCTTGTCCCATGGGATTATTTCCTCACTCCATTCCATTCTCACCCCACCACCATGAGCATGGCCGGCCATTGAAAGCAAGGGGCTGTCCCATATTTTGTGAAGGGGATTTTTGTTCATTGGCATTGCACAAAATCCTTTTAGCTCCATCTCCAAAACTTCATTCCTCCACCATCTCAAAAGGCAACTTCCATAAACCCCGAAATGAGACATGAGCACTACACATTCTATAGCAAACCTTGGGCACGTCGACTCGCCAACTTCGTGCCCGAGTTGCCTCGGTATAGAGGTGGGAGCCCGTAAAAGAAGCAGGCGACGTGGTGCCCTTCCGGCGACGAGGTGGAGACCGGAGATTCCGCGGGGAGATCGGGACGACGACGAGAAGACCGGAGGACACGGATCGCTCGGTATATCTCTCTTCCCCATCTTGTAGTTAGCTAGGACTAGTCTAATGGCACGATCCGGGTTTATAGTGCGCGGTGGTGCCGGTTTGAAAAGTTAAAGTTAATCACCGCTTCCGCATTCCGGCGTCGGATTGACGGCCGGGGCGCCGCCGTGCACTTACAATTAATGTAAAGAAAACAAACCAAAGTTAAATCGTTGGAACAATTTCAAAACCCATTCGGTTTTTTCAAAACAGCAAAACTTTTTAAATGCGGAGCTTAAACCACTCCTTTTAAAAGCTATCACGTTCCTTCGATTATATCAAGTTCACTACGTTCATGGTTTCACCAAAACCATTCGTAGCCTTCCGTCATTTCGTATGGATAGTCAATATTATTCAAGATATGTTTGTTGGCCAAAGTCAAGGCATAGTGATTGGTAGCTGTTGGATATTCATATGAAGCATAGATAGATGCGTTGGTTTGGGACAGTAGTACTGCTTTGTTGGCCAAAGTCAAGGGTAGGTACGGGTGGGTTCAAATTAACCTGGAAAATGACGGGTAGAACTTGACATGTGACTTATGATTTATTGGCCAAAATCAAGGTCATAAGAGCATGGGGCAAAAATCCACATCGAGAGTTTCTAAGGAAACTGAAACTTGCTAGTGTTGCATATCATTTGGAGTGTGATGATTTTGGTAGGATTCCTTCAGCTTTATCATATGATGATATTTAGATCCCGATCCTACTTTGAATATATGCTGCTCCTCGGGAGATTTTTTCACTTAACGATCAATGCTATAAACAAAGTAGGTGACTAGAAAGGTGTTAGTGGGGCTACGCCCACAGGGAAAAGATGTTATTTAATTAAGGAACTTCGCGAAAGCGTCGTAAAACCTCCCTCGAAGTACCGACACTGGCCTGGCTGAACGGTTAAGCAAGTATTGTATGGTGAGATCAATCCCGACTAGTTCTTCTTTTATGGTTTGAGGAAGGATTCGAGAAACAGTGGGAGCCATCCTGTTTAGACAAACTAAAAACCACTTTAAACTTGCAAGAGCATCATGCTAAAGTGTTTCTTCTCTCTCTCCTAATTGCAGCAACCAAACATCATGACGGGCCTTAAGTTACTGTTAGATAAAAATATATTGACAGGGCTAAACAACAAAAATTGGTTCAGGAATGTCAAAATAGCAATCACTTATGACAAGTTGGGGTATCTCCTTACCACTAAGGCTTCCTCCGTCCTAGGTCCAGAATCCGGTGTCGCGAATAAGGAAATCCGTAAGACCTGGGATATTGACAGCGCGAAGGCTAAGTGCCTTGTGCTAGCCTCTATGGATAATGAACATCAGAGGAGGCATGAGAATATGGACCTTGAATCCATATTTCTCCATACTAAGGAACTATATGGAGAGCAATCCCGTATCGCAAGATACGAGACCTCGAAGAAGCTATTTTCAGCGAGGTTGGCCGTCGGATCATCTGTAGCGGAACACGTGCTTAAGATGATTGGCTACATTGAGGAGCTCGCGGACCTCAGGACCACGTTAGAGAACGAGCTCTACACTAACTTGATTCTCCAGTCCCTTCCTTCCACCTACGCCCAGTTTATCCTGAATTTCAACATGCAAGGAAAAGATGTTGAACTTCCGGAACTCCTCAACATGTTGAGGAGTGCAGAGGGCACCCTACAAAAAGTCAGGGAAACACCCACTTTGTTTGTTGGAGGAGCTTCCTCTTCTAGGTCCAGGGCGAAAGCCAAAGGAAAGAAGAAGAAGGCCCCCACCGAACCAAGGGGCAGTGTTAGTAAGGTGGAAGCCAAGGGAAAAGCAAAGGTAGCGGGAAAAATTGTGGGGAAGGAAGAATGCTTTTATTGTCACATGAAAGGACACTGGAAGAAAGATTGCAGGGCTTGGAAGGCCAAGAACCAGGACTCGAAGCAAGTTGTGGCTTCGGCTTCAGGTGTGTATGTTATTGAAAACTGTCTGTCAATCAACTCTACTTCCTGGGTATTGGATACCGGATCAGGATCTCATATCTGTAATTCTTTGCAGGCACTAAGAAAGCGTAGAGTTTTGAAGGCAGGTGATATGACCCTCAGAGTTGCAAACGGAGCAAGCATGGATGCTGAGTCCGTGGGGGATTATCATTTAGGGTTGACAGATGGACATGTTTTGGTTTTGCGCAACTGTTATTTTGTACCTAGTTCAACTTGTAATATCATATTTGTATCTTTAATGTCTAAAGAAGGTTATGATTTTGCATTTATAAGCAATGCTGTAAACATTCACCTTAATCATGTTTTGATTGGGTCGGGTACATTAAGCAACGGGATATACGTATTAAACCAACCGCAGATTTTCAATATCCAGAATACACACAAAAGAAAGTCTCCATAATTAAATCATGCTTTCTTATGGTATTGTATACTGGGTCACATCAATGAAACACGATTGACTAAATTACATAAAGAAGGATATTTGGATCCGTTCTAATATTAGTCTTATGCAACTTATCAACCTTGTCTTATGGGAAAGATGACAAAGACTCCGTTTACCGGACACGGAGTAAGAGCGAGCGAGCTCTTGGGACTCATACACAGCGATGTATGTGGTCCAATGTGTACACATGCACGAGGTGGTTATTCTTACTTCATTACTTTTACGGATGATTTTTCAAGGTATGGACATGTCTTCTTGATGAAGCATAAATCTGAAGCCTTTGAAAAATTCCAGGAATACAAGAATGAAGTAGAAAAATAAACAGGTAAGAGTATTAAGACACTGAGATCTGATCAAGGTGGTGAATACTTGAGTGCCAAGTTCCCGGATTACCTAAAAGAGAATGGAATTCTCTCTCAACTTACTCCTCCATACACACCACAACACAATGGTGTATCGGAGAGACGGAACCGAACCCTATTGGATATGGTACGTTCCATGATGAGTAACGCTGAGTTACCGTGATCTTTCTGGAGATATGCACTAGAATCAGCTGCACATCTTTTGAACCGGGTTCCAACTAAGTCAGTTCCTACCACACCTTATCAGATGTGGAGTGGGAAGAAACCCTTTATTAAACACATTAAGACATGGGGATGTTCAGCTTTTGTCAAAAAGCAGCATACGGACAAACTCGAGGCACACTCAGTACAATGCAAGTTTATGGGATATCCAAAGAACTCCAAGCGATATTTCTTCTATTACGCAGAGGAACAAAACATATTTGTTTCTCTTCATGCCTGCTTCTTGGAAACTGAATTTTTAGACAATCAAATAAGTGGGAGCGCAATAGAACTGGAAGAAATTCCAGAACCACAAGCTATTACCGAAAGCTTAGTAGAACCAGAAGGTTCGAAAGGACAGGACATTCCTGCACCGCTCCGCATGAGTAGTTGGCTTTCACATCCACCTAAGAGATACTACGGTTTTCTCATAGACGGGGATAGAGAGGATTGCATCATTGATAATGATGAGCCCACTAGCTTCCAGCAGGCCATTCAGAGCACTGACTCGGTAAGATGGCTGGATGCAATGCGGACCGAGATGGAGTCCATGTACACCAACAAAGTATGGACTTTGGACTTTGCTCCAGAAGGGGTAAAACTGTTAGTTATATGTATGCCCTAGAGGCCATTACTGTACATTGGATGTATATTGTAGTGGATGCTGGGACATATATAGGAAGGACTTTCTTGCTCGACATGATAGTATGCTATCTGGTTACTCTTTACCTTAACGTGTACACTGATTGTCTCTCTGTTACATGTTGGTAAAGCCCTTAGGATGTGTACTTGACTACCTGGATTATGATGCGGATCATACTAGTGGGGACATGGTAATCCATAAGTACATCCTTCAAAGTCCCTAGTCGTGGGTGTATCGAGATGGGGCATCGATATACCAGAGTAGACTAGCGTGTACCTTCTCGACCCATACAGATGGGCGATGGATGATCCCATATCCATTGGTGTTTGACATCGGAGATGATATACGGGTGCTCAGTAGAGACTGGGTACACTGGAAGGACTCGCCGAGAACTCCCAGATGGTATTATACCTCACGTCAGATGGCAGTTCTCTGGTGACACTGGTACAGAGTAGTCTGTTGACCCGAGATCGTCATAGAGTCTTGTGTGGTTCCCACTGTGCTTTGATTTCCATCTTACCACGTCCAAGAGGGCGTGCAAAATGGTGGTTTTTGGGTACAGTCCCGAATCACATGGAGGCAATGAGCGATAGGAGGGGATTCGTCTCTCCCGGTATAGGGAGTTGATGTTGCGCTGTGTTCGATTGGCTATAACAGGAAATCCCTGGCCAGGGTTGCTGAGATTTACTGGTAAGTGTTACCAGTAGTTTCTCGAAGTGTTATAGACCTCATATCGACACGACTTATCGAGCTATTGGGGTCTGACGTTTACCACCCCTAGGCGAGATATGCGACATATCAGATGATCAGACCGGACTGTACGGTAAGTGTTACTGGTTGGATTCACTGGAGTGTGAGTGGGCTTGCTCGTCGATCTTCTTATCGCTTAATACCTGGGTGGCCGTTACGTTTAGCAGACTGCTTGCGGCTTGTGGGTGTTTGATATGATCATCATCTGCTGCCGGAGTATTGACGAGTCTTTAGAGTCCTACACAGAGGTTTCCTGGCTCAAGCGAAACGAAATAGGAGCGCATATGAGATATGTGCGGGACCGAGAATAATGCGTGTATGTGATACCGTATTTCATTCTCGCGATGAATGTGTCGAGTGGTTGTATGCGATATAACCTAGTTATCGAATCGAAGATTGATTCGATAAGCCGATACATAGGATACTAGCCGGTTATATGCGATATGACCGGATCGTTAAATCAAGTGTTGATTTAATGATTTAATGCATAAATATATATTTGATATATTACTTTACATTAACTAGTATTGGTTCACTTAAGATGGATTTTCTCACTTGATGTGCACATTGTATATATGATATAGTTTTGTGCACTAGTTTGTATCATGTTTGATGATGCATGCAAACTTGGGTGTATGTTTGATTTGGACCATGTTTAGGTTAATGGTTATGGTTTTAAAGTATTCACTTATTCATTTCATTTATATTCTTTATTTCTTTTGGCTAAAATAAAATGGTTACTAATTTTGTCTTTTGTGGAAACTTCATGATGCTTTGAATTTGTAACCATTTTGTTTTATATTTAAACCTAACCATTAGCTAAACTAGAGTTTGCTCTCTACAAGAGTTAAATCTAACCCAAGGTTGCATTATGATAAGATCAATTTTGATTTTATTATTGTTTTTTATCATCTTCATCATTTCTTCTTCTTCTTCATCTTCTTCTTCCATGAAGAAAGCTTGCTACTCCAATGGCAAGTGATGAAAACTAGTGAGAAATCCAAAACTAAAGTCTACCCACTTCCTATTTCTTCATCCTCTACCTCTTGCCAAGTTGTATAGGGTGTTTCCTTCATAAGTTTTCATGGCTTGGTGAAGGTGGAGCTTGATCTAGCGATGCCTCGACGTAGATCATCTTCGGCATGGACATCGACGACCTAGCTTGCCATTTCTCCGACGAAGCCGACGCTAGAGCCCGGGAATTCATTTGGACAGCGAGGGGACTTCGTTGCGGAGCTATGGAGGTGGAGCACCGGATCTACAAAGGTTGTATTTCCGTTTAAACTTTAGTTAAGTTGTTAACTAGTTTTGTTTCGCCTAGTTTTCTAGCTAACGATCCGTAGTCGGGTTTCTCGGCACCGTTAAAATTTGAAATGGGCATGGTTGATGCCTTGTGAGACCTCACTAGGGTGCCTAGGAACCCTACAAAAACCCGTAGGCTGCAAATGGATCTTCAAAAGGAAGATTGGTGCAGATGGACAGGTTGAAACCTATAAGGCTAGGCTTGTTTCAAAGGGTTTTCGTCAAAGACCTGGTTTGGACTATGACGAAACCTTTTCTCCAGTGGCTATGCTGAAATCTATTCGGATCCTTCTTGCCATTGCTGCCTTCCATGATTATGAAATTTGGCAGATGGACGTAAAGACCGCTTTTCTAAATGGAAATTTAGAGGAGTGTGTCTATATGGACCAACCAGAGGGATTCATTCAGAGTGGGAGCAGCGGAAAAGTGTGCAAATTGCTGAAGTCCATTTATGGACTTAAGCAGGCATCGCGGAGTTGGAACATCTGTTTTGATGAGACGGTCAAAGAATTTGGCTTTATAAAAAATTCAGATGAACCATGCATTTATAGAAAGATTGTAGCACGAACTGTCGTATTCCTCGTTTTATACGTGGATGACATTCTCTTGATAGGAAATGGTATTCCTATGCTACAATCTGTCAAAGGGTTCTTGTCACAAAGATTCTCCATGAAAGACCTGGGTGATGCCTCTTACATTCTGGGGGTCCAAATCTATCGTGATAGATCTAAGAAGATTTTGGGACTTTTATAGTCCTGGTACATCGACACCATACTGAAAAGATTTAGTATGGAAGATTCAAAACGCGGTAATTTACCGGCTTGTCACGGAATCACTCTCTCTAAAGAGATGTCTCCCAAGACTGATTTAGAAAGGGATCGCATGTCTATTATACCCTACGCTTCTGCGGTAGGCTCTATAATGTATGCGATGTTGTGTACCAGACCAGATGTAGCTTATGCACTGAGTGTAGTAAGCCGGTATCAGTCAAACCCTGTGGAGAAGCACTGGATAGTGGTAAAGAACATTCTGAAGTACCTGAGAAGGACTAAGAATATGTTTTGGTTTACGGCGGAAAAGACCTCCAGATCGAGGCCTTTGCTGACTCCAACTTCCAGAATGACAAGGATGACTCCAAATCCATGTCGGGTTATGTCTTTACTCTCAATGGAGGGGCGGTGTGTTGGAAGAGTTCCAAACAGGAAACCGGTGCTGACTCGACGATGGAAGCAGAGTATATCACAACATCTGATGCCGTAAAAGAAGCCATCTGGATGAGAAAGTTCTTAACAGAACTTCAGGTGGTTCCATCCATTGTTGATCCAATACCTCTGTATTGTGACAACAACGGGGCTATAGCTTTAGCAAAGGAACCCAGGTCCCATCAGAAGTCCAGATACATCTTGAGGCGGTATCACCTGATCAGGGAGATCGTGGATCGCCAGGAGATCGAGGTTCGGAGGGTTGCTACAGAGGATAACACTGCAGATCCATTCACAAAAGCCATTCCTTAAATGCAGTTCGAGAGGCTATTCGAGATGATAGGTCTGCGATATGCCAGCACATGGGCCTGGTGCAAGTGGGAGACTGTTAGTGTGATATTCCCTAAAGGCCATTATTGTATAGTACAAGTTTTTATATTACATTTCGGAAGCTTGGGATATATACACAGATTTATAACAGTCTTGCTCAATATGGTAGTATGCTACTTGGTTTGTATCTATCTTAATATGTGTATATATTTCTTTTGATATATCGCTAATACATATTGATAGAGCCCTTAGGATCTTTTGTCTGACTACCAGCGTTGTGATGGCAGTCACACTAGTGGGGGCTGGGTAGTCTATAAGCACATCCTTTTATAGGTCCCTGGTCGTAGGATTATCGAGACAGGGCATCGATACTCCAGAGTAGACTAGTGTATACGCTTCTCATCCCAGGAAGGGAGGTGGTCTGTCCCATAGCCATCAGTACGTCGTACTGGAGATAGTATGCAGGTGCTCATTAGGTTACGAGTACACTGGACAGGACTCGCTGGGAACTGTTGGTTGGTATTATACCTATCATCAGTTATCAGTTCCCAGGTGACATGAGTACAGCTTAGTCCGTTGGCTTGACACTGTCACTTCGCCTCGAGTGTGTTCCCACTATTCTTAGATTACTACCCTACCATGGCTCTATTGAGTCGTGGAAACAGGTAGTAGTTGGGTGCAGTCCTGAAGCACTTGGAGGCAGTGACGGTTAGACATGATTCGTCTTTCCCGGTATTGGGAGTTGATATCGCGCTGTGTCTAGGAGAGCCATTACACAAAGTCCCTGGCCAGGGCAAGCGAGATTTACTGGTAGTGTTTCCAGTAGTTTCTCAGGGTGTTCTGGGCTACACTCCGACATGACTTGTACCGCTATTAGGGGACTGACGTTTACCGCCCCCTAGGCCCGACATGCGATAATCTTAGACGAATAGACCGGACTGTACGGAGATTGTCAGATTCAGGCTCAGTAGGAGTTCGGATGGGTTCACCTCATCGGTCTTCTTATCGATATCTACCTGGGGACCGTTATGTACAGCTAGTACCGCTTGCGGCCTGTGGCTAAACCCACTGCCAGCGTAGTGTCGAGTCTTTAGAGTCCCACATAGAGTGTTGTTCACCTTTGGGCAAAACAGAGTAGATGTCGTATGGTTTTACGACAGGGTTCGTTCACATATGCTTACTTGTGCATGTTCGGTGTTCGGGCAAACATTACTAGTGGGCTTTGGTTTAAGCTAGATCTTAGTATTTGTTTTGGGATTGTTCTTATCTCATTGTATTCGTGTTTCTTCGGAACACGAATGCGGGTACGTACGTACAGTTGACTGAGGCGGAGAGGGAGACACCTCATTAGGGTTTTTGACCATTGACCTGATCAAAACCCTAATGAGAATGAGAAATATGATTAATAATATTAATTAAGTATAATTGTATCATGGTTAGAATTGGTTTGACCATTTGACTTGTTGACTTACTTTGACCTAGATATTTTTCTTTTTGTTTTTATTAAGCATAAGATACTTCTTGAAGCATGCTTAGCATTAAATATGAAATGATAGTGGTCAAATCAATTCACCATCAAATTTTTTTTAATTATTATTATCATCATCATATATTTATCATATGAGAGCAAGGTTCAATTCATTCTATCATTCTCTTTCTCTCTCATAGTTAGCTCTCCTTCTTCCTCTCTCAAAGCTTAAGTGTTTCATGTGTTGAAAATCATAAGCTTTTGAGACTAAACCACCAAAACACCTCTCTACTCACTCTAGGGTTCTTAGTCTAGCAATCCAAGTACTCTAGTTACTTCATTGTTGAGGTAGGAGCTCAAGGTAGAGGCCTTCGGGTGGATCTTTCTTTGGCGAAGAGAGGACGAAGAGGAGGAGCCGTCTACACTACTCAAAGGAGCACACAAGAAAAGGAAGCAACACAAGAAGAGAAGGAGTTCAAGCTTTTGGTATAACCTCTTAACCTAGTAGTTAAAGCTCCTTGTATGTTTGTTAGTTTTTGTTTAGCAAAGATTCTTCATGGTTAGTCTATGTTTCCTTGTGATAAAATTTTGATTTTTACTATTTCCGCCTCCCCGTAAGTACCGGGGTGGGTAACATAGACTTACAATTTACTGGTAAGTGTTATCAGTAGTTTCTCGTACTATTTTAGGCCTTACATCGGCATGACTTATCAAGTTATTGGGGTCTGACGATTCTACCCCTAGACTCGATATGCGATATATTAGACGAAGAGACCAGACCGCACGGTAAGTGTTACCTATAGGCTTCATAGGAGTTTGGATAAGCTTGCTTGTTGATCTTCTATTCTCTCAATACCTGGGTAGCCGTTACGTCCAACTAGTACCGCTGATGGTTTGTGGGTAACTATATGATCATTACCTACTGCCGGCGTATTGATGAGTCTTTAGAGTACCATACAGAAGTTTCCTAGTTCAAGCGAAATGAAGTAGGGCACATATGTTAATATGTGTGGGGGCCTGATTAAATACGAGTATGTGATACCGTATTCTAATCTGGCGGTTATTTGTTATCAGTTAGGTTATATGTGATATAACCGGATTGTCGAATCAAATGTTGATTTGATAATGTGATATACAGATAAATAATATTAGTCGGTTATATTATTAAATCAAGTGTTGATTTAATAATATGATATATATTTATATTTGATATAATTATATATTAACTAATATTATTAGCTCTCTAGTTATTTTCTTCATAATATATATATATATATATATATATATATATATATATTATATGAAGCATGATAGGATTTTGAAAAGAAAAATGGGGAGACTTTTGAGGGCATGGGTGAAGTATGGCTTTGCTCATTTTTATATTGGTCTTGACTACTTATTGAAGAATGGTACTATTTTTATTTGATAAATTATTGGATGGTTCAATAAGTGAGGGAGAGACATAGCCATTCTTCACTTGATCATTTGATTTTCTCTTGAGCTCTCCCCATCTTCTTCTACCACCTACACAAAATCCTAACCCTCACATGTGATGTGAATCATAGGGTTTTGTATAAATCCTAGTGAGCTTAGAAACCCTACTTCATCATCCTAGTTTAAATTAGCAATTTAAACTAGTCTGTTTCTATAATATTTCAGAAAAATAAAATATTATTTTTGGGAAATTAAATAATTAAAATAATAAATATTATGAATATTTTAATGTTGTGGTATAATTAAATACTGATAATTAGGAAATATTTGGAAATATTTGTAAATTGTTGATTTTGAAAGAATGTTATATGATTCAGACATTTTATAAAGTTATAAGATTAGTTATATACAAGTTTATTTCTAAACTTGATTAATAATCACTAATTATGCATTAATCCGGTTTTGTGCATGACATGCACCATTTCATATTACAAACCTTATTATTTTTCTTTTTGTGTGACCATGGTTTTAATTGGGGTTTTCATTTGTGTTTAAAATGAAAAGGAAAATAAAAGAAAAGAAAAGAAAAAGAAAAGAATAAACAAAAGAGTATGGGCAAGAGAGAGATGGGGGAGAGAGGTGAAGGGTTCATTGACCTAGCTCCCATTTGTTTATCCTTCATATCTCTTCATCATTTTTCTTCTCCATCTTCCTCTCATAGCTGCCCTCACTCCCCCACCTCCTCTAAACCTTCATAACTTCACCAAAAACAACTCAAAATACTTCACCCTCTTCACCAAAAACATGCACAAGCTCACTACAAGCATGGAGAACCAAAAAAAAATTTGATTTTGAGTACTTGGGGCAATTCAAGAAAGTTCTTGAGTTTCCAAATGAGATATTTTCTTCACCATTAGAGTGGTAATCTATTTACTTTAACATCCATACTAGTTTAGAATCCATTTTGTGTAGTTTAGTGATACTTGAAAATTTCTAGAGGAGGTTTAAAGGATTTTGAGTTGTGGTGGTGCATTTGAGATGTATTAGTGATTACAAACCCCCTTTAGTATCTAAAACTTGGACCAAGCCAGAGCTAGAACCCCAAACTTGGACTTTAGAAATCCCAATGTTGGTTTTGTGTTAATTTAAGTGCCTACAGGGAATCTGGAGCAACCCGGGGAGATTCTGAGAAAAGAAAACAACACCACTAACCTAGATGGGCCACTAGGAAGCCACCCTAACGATACGAACCCTTTCTGAGCCTTCCAAACCGAGCTCACCGGATTTTTGGCCAATGTGGCCGGCCAAAAAGTGGAGGATCGTGTTGAATTTGCTTCTGCAGCTCATATACCTCATATACAACATCCCAGTATAGTTTTTTTAGCTTGATTTCACCTGAACCAAAATCTGGGACCCGTTTTCTAAGTTGCTACTTAATGTTTTGTGGGTTTTAACGACTTTAAGTTTTGGTTTTGGTTTTATATCGGTCATTTGACGTTTGTATGTCTATATCGGGTGTTGTTTGGTTGATTTCCGTGAGTAGACCATATGTTTTAACCTATAAGTGATTCGTGTGTCATTTCGATTGCGAATTGGATTTTAATGTGGCACGATATGTTATGATATGTAGGTACCTCCGCGTGAACTCCGGGACAACAAGAAAGGGCGTGGCGACATCTACTTCGACAAGCAAGGATCAAGGTGAGTAGATATATATCTACGGGGAAAGTCGGGTTGATGGCGTATAGCACCCCCGCAGTTCGTAGTGTAGCATACGATATATATTATATATACACATATGTATTGTGAGACTAAAAGATTATCAGATAAGTTTTAGGTCTTCATGGGTTAGTTTCAGTATAATTAGAAGTAACTTAGTTTAGCTTCTTAATCGCGAAACACTAGAATAAGGTACACGCACGCGCGCACACACACACACATACATCTTATATTACTTATGCGTATATAGGGATATGTATATATATGTATATATATACACATAGGTATGAGACTATGTATATATATATGTTAGTTATATGTATGCCCTAGAGGCCATTACTGTACACGGGATGTATATTGTAGTGGATGCTTGGACATATATAGGGAGGACTTTCTTACTCGATATGATAGTATGATATCTGGTTGCTCTTTGTCTTAACATGTTAACTTGTATACGTGATGCTGTCTTGCTCTCACATATTGACAAAGCTCTTTAGGATGTGTACTTTGTTGGATATAGTGCCCCCAAAGTCAATTATTGGATCGCAGGTACGTGATTTCAATGATTGAGGGAGGACCTATACCAGTAGGATAGTCTTACTCGAGATGATAGTATGCTATCTGGTTCGCCTTTATCAGTCGTGTACAGCTTTAGGTGACATGATCACTATTACACGTTGATAGAGCCCTTAGGATCCTGCTTGACTACCAACAGTATGATGGCGATCATATACGTAAGAGTTGGGTAGTCCATAAGCACATCCTTAAAAGTGGTCCCTAGTCGTGAGAGTTTCGAGACATGGCATCGATACTCTGGAGTAGACTAGTGTATACAGTCGAGACCCCGAAGAGGGGCGATGGCCGGTCTCACAAGCCATTGGTGTCAGTTGGATCACCTAAGATGTATACAGGTGCTCATTGGGTTATGAGTACACCGGACAGGACTCGCCGGGAACCTGCTAGTTGGTATTATACCTAGTGTCAGATAGCAGTTCCCTGGTGACATGTGTACAGGTTAGTTCATCGACCTGAGGTCGTCATTTGTCTTGTGTGAGTTCCCACTGTGCTTTGATTACTACCCTACCACGGCTAAAAGGAGTCGTGCAAACAGGTTTTAGTTGGGTACAGCCCCGAGCCACATGGAGGCAAGTGAGCGGATTGGCAGGGGATTCGTCTCTCCCGGTATTGGGGGTGAGATCGTGCTATGTCTAAAAGAGCCATTACACCAAGTCCTTGGCCAAGGTAGGTGAGAATTACTGGTAGACATTCCAGTAGTTTCTCAGGGTGTTCAGGGCTACCCTCCGACACGACTTATACCGCTATTGGGGGTCTGACGTTACCAGCCCCTAGGCCCGATATGCGATGCTCATAGACGAACGGACCGGACTCTATAGATATTGTCACTGATAGGCTCAGTAGGGTTCCAGGATGAGTTCGCTCATCGGCTTCCCTTTCGGTCAGTACATGGGCAGCCGTTATGCACAGCTAGTGCCGCTGACGTGCTTGTGGTTAAACCCACTGCCAGGGTATTGACGAGTCTTTAGATTCCCTCATAGATAGTTTCCTAAGTTCGGGCGAAACGTTGTAGAGGTCGTATGGTTTTATGGCAGGGTTCGAAAATGCACGTGCACTTGTGCACGTGTCATATTTCGGATAGATAATACTGGTGGGCTTTGGTTTAAGCCGGATCCAAGTATTATATTGAGTCGGAATATTTTAGTCTCTCGTATTCGTATTCGGTCGGAATACGGATACAGGTATGTATATACAGGTGAGGGGTATTCTCGTAATCCGTTACGAGAATACTTTAGAAGATGCATTTCTTTTTGGTTAATCATTTTAGTTTAAATGATTAAATGGATTTTGGAAAGTGTGACTCATTAGTGTGACTCATTGATTCTAGAATGTTCATTAATGACTCATGTAATGAGTCATCTAGTGAGTCATTAAAGAATTAATGAGTTTTGTTTTGGGTATGTATATTTGAGGAGATATTTTCATAAGATATTTCTTTGGTTTTTGATAAATACAACCTCAGATATCTATTCAAAAAAGGATAAGAAGAAAACATAAGTTTATGAGCTTGGTTTTCTTTTGCTCACTAGAGTTTCTTGAGTTCACAATTTTCCAATCCTTAGCATCTTCTTCAACCTCCACCCTAACCCTCTCGTGTGATAAGAACCCAAGGGTGTTTGAGACAAAGTATTCTCTACTTCATTCTCTACTTCATCTTGGACATGTCGGCTAGCATACTTCATGTCCGAGTTGCCTCGGTATAGAGGCGGGAGCCCGTTTAAAGATCCGTTGACGTAGTGCCACCTCGACGAGGAGACAGGAGATCGGAGTTGCCGCGAGGAGCGTAGGATGATGGCTAAAGACCGAAGGACTCAGATCGATCGGTATAGCCTTTCTACCTCTTTACAGTTTGTTAGTTTAGCGTTAATGGCAAGATCCGGGTTATAGTATGCGATAGCGCCAGTTATAAAAGTTTTTGTTCCACGTTTGGCGTCAGAATGACGGCCCGGGCGCGACCGCAGTACTTACATGGTATCAGAGCCACGCCATTAACCTTTACTAATTTGTTCTAACATGTTAGAAAATCGATCGAACGAAATTTCCAAAACAACATTTTTCATGTCAAAGTTTCTGTCGAATTTTTAAACCGGTCTAAAAATCATTTTGGGTATGTCAGAAAATCGTGCAGGCTTTTTTAAGACTACTGTAGAAATTTGGTAGACTGAGTCCACTAGACTGCCACGGAACCGCCGCACAAACCATGGTTCCGACGCGGTTCCACCGCCGATTTGTGGCAACAGTACACCATATTTCTTCAGGGCGTCTCTCATATGGAATTATGGTTTCTGGAATATTTTGTTTGGGCCCAGATTTTGTTTGAGTACTGCAGTTGTACTTGGGGCCCACTTCGGGAAGTTTGGTCGATCGGAATTTTAAATATGTTATTTTACAGTACTTACATTATATCTCCGATCGTGAATGTCATTCGAGCGGTAAATCGTGTCTAATTGCTATAGTCCTTTCAGACGGGTTTGCGAACGTGACATTCACGTTGATGTTCTGTGTTGTGCTGTGATGTTGCGGATTTGTCGTGGTAGATAGCTGTGTGCAATGGTAGTGCAGTTTGGATTTATTTGTACATTTGATATTGCAGGGCGAGCGTCCAACATGTGGACTGCCGTCACTGCCTGTTTGTATAATATTCTTTTGGGGCACGACCGGGCTGACGATGTACCCATTGTACATATTTTTCATTTCTGTACTAGGTTTATCCCGCGACGGAGTGCACGAATAACCGGGTTCTGGAGGGCAACGGGTCCGCATCTCATGGGTTTGAGAGGCAGAGGGCCTCACTCTAGAATTGGCAGACTATTCGCCGCGCTTGTAGGGGGTACAGGTTGACCCAAGGAGGGGTGCTCAAGTTACCGGATTCCGTGAAGTGCAGGGTGGTCCATTCACTTTGCTGTAGAGGGCTGCCTCGCTTCAGGTTTTGGCGGGTAACTTGCTGCACCTGTAGGGGTATAGGTTTCATTGCACAGGTTATCCACATGACCAGGGGAACGTCGGGTTTCAGTAGCGGCTCTGTGAAACCCGGAGATCCTAGATTATCTATATTGTTCTGTGATGCTTATTACTTTTCTGTGATGTTGCATTTATCTCGCCTGGAGTGATTATTGTATATTGGTATATATACTAGCAGATGTGGTATATGTTTTGCACCCGCGCTAGTCCAGTCCCCGCTCTGTCGTTAGTTAAGTAACCTAACGGGTGATGACGGGACCCAGTGACGAATGCGGATGGCATATACATACATTTTATTTTCGTTCTTTTTTGGTGTGCTTGACTGATAGGACTGCGTTGATTCTGATCAATGCAAAGCAAAAACAAACCTGTTTGGACGTTGTTGGAACATTTTTAAAAAGTGTTATTACAAGGACGTTTTCATTTATTTTGCACAGTGGTATTCAGTTGGTGTTAGTTATATGTATGCCCTAGAGGCCATTACTGTACATTGGATGTATATTGTAGTGGATGCTGGGACATATATAGGGAGGACTTTCTTGCTCGACATGATAGTATGCTATCTGGTTGCTCTTTACCTTAACGTGTATACTGATTATCTCTCTGTTACATGTTGGTAAAGCCCTTAGGATCTGTACTTGACTACCTGGACTATGATGCGGATCATACTAGTGGGGACATGGTAGTCCATAAGTACATCCTTCCAAGTCCCTAGTCGTGGGTGTATCGAGACGGGGCATCGATATACCAGAGTAGACTAGCGTATACCTTCTCGACCCATACAGATGGGCGATGGATGATCCCATATCCATTGGTGTTTGACATCAGAGGAGATATGCGGGTGCTCAGTAGAGACTGGGTACACTGGACGGACTCGCCGAGAACTCCCAGATGGTATTATACCTCACGTCAGATGGCAGTTCTCTGGTGACACTGGTACAGAGTAGTCTGTTGACCCGAGATCTTCATAGAGTCTCGTGTGGTTCCCACTGTGCTTTGATTTCCATCTTACCACGTCCAAGAGGGCGTGCAAAACGGTGTTTTTTGGGTACAGTCCCGAGTCACATGGAGGCAATGAGCGATAAGAGGGGATTCGTCTCTCCCGGTATAGGGGGTTGATGTTGTGCTGTGTTCGATTGCCTATAACAGGAAATCCCTGGCCAGGGTTGCTGAGATTTACTGGTAAGTGTTACCAGTAGTTTCTCGAACAGTTATAGACCTCATATCGACATGACTTATCGAGCTATTGGGGTCTGACGTTTACCACCCCTAGGCGAGATATGCGACATATCAGACGGACAGACCGGACTGTACGGTAGTGTTACTGGTTGGATTCACTGGAGTGTGAGCGGGCTTGCTCGTCGATCTTCAGATCGCTCAATACCCGGGTGGCCGTTACGTCTGGCAGACCGCTTGCGGCTTGTGGGTGTTTGATATGATCATCACCTGCTGCCGGCGTATTGACGAGTCTTTAGAGTCCTACACAGAGGTTTCATGGCTCAAGCGAAACGAAATAGGAGTGCATATGAGATATGTGCGGGACCGAGAATGATACCAGTATGTGATACTGTATTCGATTCTCGCGATATGTGACATTGATCGGTTATATGCGATATAGCCGGGTTATCGGATCAAGTGTTGATTCGATAAGTTGTTACTGTTGATATTAGTCGGTTATATGCGATATGACCGGGTCGTTAAATCAAGTGTTGATTTAATGATTTAATGCATAATTATATATTTGATATATTACTTTGCATTAACTAGTATCGGTTCACTTTAAATGGATTTTCTCATTCGGGTGTGCGCATTGCATATGCGATATGATTTTTGTGCACTTTATTGTATCATGTTTGATGATACATGTTTATTTGTGTTTTGTGTAAAGTTTAAACCATGGTTATGTAATGGTTAGGGTTTACATTTTCATATCTATTTATTTATTCATTTATTCATTTTGGAAAATGAAAAGCAAATGAGAAAATGGTGGCTTCTTTTGTTTTGTTCATGAAGCTTCATGAAGACTTTGACCAAGTGACCATTTTGTCTCATGCTTAACCCTAACCATCCCACTAACCATGATTTATTCTCTACACTTGACCATGGTTCAATTATGATAAGTATTCCTTTTACTTTTCATTTTAATTTAACTTATCATAATTAGCTTCTTCTTCTTCTTCATTTCTTCACATGAAGAAAGCTTGCTCCATTAATGGCAAGTGATGAAAAAGAGTGAGAAATCCAAAACTAAAGTCTACCAACTTCCTATTTCTTCATCCTCTACCTCTTGCCAAGTAGTAGAGTGTGTTTACTTCACAAGTTTCATGACTTGGTGAAGTTGTGAGCTTGATCTAGCGATGCCTCGACGTAGATCATCTTCGGCATGGACATCGACGACCTAGCTCGCTTATTCTCCGATGAAGTCGACGCTAGAGCCCGGATTTGATTTGGACAGCGGAGAGGACCTCATCTCGGAGCCGTGGAGCTGGAGGACCGGATCTACAAAGGTTGTATTTCCGTATCTCTTAGTTAATTGTTAACTAGTTATCTTTTCGCCTAGATTTCTAGCCAACGATCCGTAGTCGGGTCTCTCGGCACCTAGATTTTTTGAAATTGGCATGTTCGATGCCTTGTGAGACCTCACTAGTGTGCCTAGGAACCCTACAGTTGGAATATCCTGCACCTCATTCGACGAGGCAAGGGCCGAGATCCCTTCACCGGGAGTGACCCCTTGGGCAGAAATTTGCGTCAGAGTAATAATTTCACTATAGTCGATTACTTGTTGCTTTGCATCGCGGTATTCAGTTAGAATATCCTGCACCTTATTGTATGGGGAAAGAGCCGAGATCCCTTCACCGGGAGTGACCTCTTTAGCAAAGGTTTTCGCCACTATATAATTATAAAAAGCTATCGGGTTCCTTAAGCGATATCAAGTTTGTTACGTTAAAGGTTTTTCGCCAAAAACCAGCTGCAGCCCTCTGTCATTTCAGTTGAGTATTCAGTAGTATTCAGGCTATGTATTTTGACCAACGCCAAGGCATAGTGTTTGGTAGCTGCTGGGTATTCATCTGTTGCATAGATAGATGAAATGGTTTGGGACAGTCGTTCTGCCATTTGACCAACGTCAGGGGCATGTACGGGTGGGTTCAAATTGACATGATAATGATGGGTAGAACTTGGCATGTGACTTATGGCATTTGGCCAACGTCAGGGTCATAAGAGCATGGGGCAAAAATCCATATCGGAAGTTTCTAAAGAAACTGAAACTTTCCAGGTATGCGCATACCTTCTGGAGTATGATAACGTGAGTGGATTCCTTCACGTTATCATGCGATGATAGTTGGATCCCGATTCCCACTGATAAGTTGGTTTACTCTTCGGGTGATCCCGATTGATTCTTCTTTCAGGTTTGGAGGAGAATTTGACAGTACAGTGGGAGGTTTCCTGATTAGATAAATTGATAACCATTCTGATCTAGGTTAGAGTGCACGCAGAGTGTTTCTTTTCTCTCTCTCTTTGGCAGCGACCATTGACCGACCCTAGACTATGACTCAGTGACCAAGTTGACCGAACCTTCTTAAAATACTGGCTTTTGGGTTGTCTAAGTTGCATAAGTCATTGCCGCTCCTTCTTTTACCCTTTTCATTTCTCAGAACACCTCCTATCACTACGAACATCCACTTCCATTGGATAGATCCATCGTATGGTTATATACGAACTCAAAGGGACTTCTTCGAGGACGGATCCAGATTCAGGAGAAATTGAATTGGTTTATTCAGTTGTCTTTTATTATTACCTTCTCTCAGGTTGCGAGGGCTCCTTGGTTTAGGAGAGTACACCTATTACGCTTATTGGATAGTCTTCTTCCAAACCATAGGCAGGTGCCGAAAGGTAGGGAAAGGATAAAACCAATTAGCCTAAGTAGGGTGTACAGAAGGTAATAAGTAAAGACATATGAAGGGATTAGAAAGAGGGCAAAGTAAATTGCGACTGCAATCATTCACGACCAAACCGCGTACTTCATCGCCACTCCTACTTCACCTTTGCTTTTTTCCCCAGTTCGGGAGAAATAGAATAAGGTATTATTCAGTTGTCTTTTATCATCACCTTCTCTCAGGTTACGAGTACTCCTAGAATTAGGAGAGTACACTTATTATGCGTACTGGATAGTCTTCTTCCAAACCATAGGCTGGTGCTGAACGGTAGGGAAGGAAGAAAACCACTTAGCCTAAAGGGGGTGTACAGAAGGTAATGAATAAAGACAAATAAAGGGATTTGGAGAGATGGCAAAGAAATATACGGTTACAGTCATGAATTGGATTATGGAAGAGGCATTACTAGAAATACCAGGATACCCCTACGAAACATTTTCATGTTTCAGTTTCACTGTGCATTGTTAAAAGGAAAACTGATTTCCCGATTAGATACTTACTCCAGAGTATGTATTTACCAGGTATGATTCTCACATCTGTATGGTTTTACAGATGATGAGTGGGAATAAGTTATTGGGAATAAGGTGATCATCCTCATTATATCGGAATTCGTTGTAATTGGTGATATTTGAGGAAGTCGCCTGGGTTTTTGCCGGACGGTAAGTATTTGGTTTTGAGTATCCGTTGTTGTGCACCAATTTCAAACTGATATATTTGTACGTTTATTTTTATAAAGTGAGATATAACTTTTTGAAATTATGTCCGTGAAATTTACCTATATCAGTTGACGATTGGGTAAGGAGCATTGAACAACGGAGTAGTTCTTAACCATAAGTACAGTTTTCAACCTACGATGCACGGGTTTTGAGTTATTCGACTCAGGGGACTCATACAGAGTATTGTATGCTGTCCAGTGTCCATCAGGACAAAGGGGTTGGTCCTCGTACTATGTTCTGTTTACTTATGACTTCTCTAGTTTTTAGACAAGTGTTTAGTAGAAATACAAGGTCTAAGTTTTGAGAAGTTGTGGGTATAGGAATAAAGTAGAGAACCAGATGTCGCAAGTATCGGGATTCTTCAAAGAGATCGAAGATGTAGATACTTGTGACTGGTATTCAGTTGATAGTAATGGTTTTGAAAAACTTGTTTCTCTTTCAGGTTACTCATAATTGGATGTATTCCTAAGTTGAGTAATGCTGATTAGCCTCTCTCTATTAAGTTGACATGCACTGGAGACAGCTGCATGATTTGAATCTGGTTCCAATTAAATCAGTGCCAAAGTTTCTATATTGGATATAAAATGGTTCATATCTTAACAATGTTAAGGTATGGGGAGTTGTCCGGTTTATGCTTAAAACCAGACTCTGGATAACTCAAGGCACGTTTCTGTAATGGCAGTTTGTGGGTTGGCCCAGGCTATGACGAGGGTTGACTTTCTACCATTTGGAAGATCAATGGTGATATTGTTCTTGACTCGCCACAGTTTTAGTAAAATGAATTTTTCAGAAAACAGTAGTGGGAGTATGGTAGAACTGGAAGGGATTCCAGAACCGCAAACGATTACGGAAAATTTAATAGGACCTAAAGATTCAATCAGGTTTGATATTCCATTAGCCACTCCGCAGATATGGTGGGTAACCTCAGGCACCCGAGAGGTACTCCGGTAGCCTCAAGGACGGTGACAGGGAGGTTCTTATTTACCTAGACTTGACACTACTGTTGTTCCAGGCTATGAGACCCGGCAGGAGGTTAAGTATGTTAGTGTATATGCCCTAGAGGCCATTACTGTATCATACTAGTTTGTATATTACTTAATGGATGCTTGGGATATTCACCTTGTATATACAATCTTGCTCAAAATAGTAGTATGCTACTTGGTTTGTTTCTACTTCAATGTGTACTTGTGTTTATTTCAGTATATCACTTATACGCATTAGTGGAGCCCTTAGGATTTTTGCTTGATTACCAGCGTTGTGATGGCAGTCACACTAGTGGGAGCTGGGTAATCTATAAGCACATCCTTATACAGGTCCCTAGTCGCAGGACTATCGAGACAGGGCATCGATACTCCGGAGTAGACTAGCGTATGCGCTTCTCATCCCAGTGTGGGAGATGGTCTGTCCCACAGCCATCAGTACGTCGTACTGGAGATAGTATACGGGTGCTCGTTGGGTTACGAGTACACTGGACAGGACTCGTCGGGAACTGACAGGTTGGTATTATACCTATCGTCAGTTATCAGTTCCCAGGTGACATGAGTACAGCTTAGTCCGCTGACTTGACACTGGCACTTCGCCTCAAGTGTGTTCCCACTGCACTTTGATCACTACCCTACCACGGCTCAAAGGAGTCGTGCAAACGGGTGGTGGTTGGGTGCAGTCCCGAAGCACTTGGAGGCAGTGACGGTTAGACAGGATTCGTCTCTCCCGGTATTGGGGGTTGACATCGCGCTGTGTCTAGGAAAGCCATTACACGAGTAGTCCCTGGCCAGGGCAAACGAGATATACTGGTAGGTTTCCAGTGTTATCTCAGGGTGTTTTGGGCTTCGCTCCGGCACGACTTGTACCGCTATTGGGGGACTGACGATTACCACCCCCTAGGCCCGCCATGCGATGTATCAGACGAACAGACCGGACTGTACGGAGACTGTCACATTCAGACTCAGTAGGAGTTCAGATGGGGTTTCACCTCGTCAGCCTTCTTGTCGACATCTACCTGGGGACCGTTATGCACAGCTAGTGCCGCTTGCGGTCTGTGGTTAAACCCACTGCCAGCGTAGTGTCGAGTCTTTAGAGTCCCACACAGAGGGTATTCGCCTCTGGGCAAAACAGAGTAGAGGTCGCATGGTTTTGCGACAGGGTTCGTTCTCATCCGCGCACTTGTGCACGTTTGGAGTCCGGACGGATTATACTGGCAGGCTCTGGTTTGAGCCAGATACTGGTATGTGTTTTGGGGGTTGCTTTTATATCTTGGTATTCTTGTTTTTCGGAACGAGAATGCAGGTGTGTATGCACAGTTGCTTGAGGAGGAGAATGAGGTTTTTCATTAGGGTTTCGGAACGGGTGCGTATGCACAGTTGACAGTCTTCTTTTTCCAAACCCTAATGGATTTATTTATTATCTATTAATAATAATAATTAAATGAGAATTATGTTATGGTTGTTCTTTGTTGACTTGTTGACCTTGGTTGACTTGTTGACCATTGACCACTTTCATGCCTTCAAAAGTCTTCCTTGATTTATGCTTACATTTTTAAATGAAGCATGGTTGTGGTCATTCCAAACACTACCATCAACTATTCTCATTTTCAATTATTATCATTTAGATAATATTATTCTTTTGCATTATGGTTGCAAGAAGAGAAAATAATAGCTCATTCTATCATTCTCATTCTCTCTCCTCTCTTCATCTTCTTCTTCCTCTAGTAAAGAGAAACCTTCTCATGAGTTGAGAATCCTTCTCTTTAAAAACAAAAGCAAACCCTAGTCACTCTCTACTCACCCTAGGATCAAAGGATTAGCAAGCCGGAGATTCTAGTTCACTCCAAGTCCGAGAAAGAGCCCAAGGTTGAACCCTCGAGGTGGATCCATCTTCGACGGAAGAAGGCGACAAAAGAGAACCATCAACCTCTACAAGATTTCAAGAAGAAGGAGTTCAAGTTTAGGTATAACCCTCATCCGAGTAGCTAACTCCTTTTAGCGTAATTGCTAGTTTAGTTTAGACACGATCCCGACCTTGTTTAGTCCATGTTGCCTCTTGCACTAAAAATTTGATTTTTATACCGTTTCCGCCTCCCCGTAAGAACCGGGGGTCGCAATATGGACTTACAGTGGTATCAGAGCCTAACTAAACTTAAACTAGCTTGATAGTGAAGTGTAACGAAGTTCGGAACCGGAAAAATCCAAAAACCAAACTTTTACAAATTCTGAGTTTTTGTTGAAAATTTTCTGGCTCAAAATGAAAAACTTTATACATGTAAATTCGTCTCAGGGTTTTGTGTGAACACCCAAGAAAAACGATACAGTGATTCGACTAAACCGCCGCCCATCCGCCGCATAAACCATGTATTTGCCGCGGAACCGCCGCGTTTTGTCGTTTTCACTGCATCGTTTTTCGTGCAGTGTGTGTCTGTGTTGGTTTTGGGATTTTTGAAATATATTATATGTGCCCAGATTTTCCAGAAAAGAAATTTCCTTTTGGGGTCCTATAATTCCGTATTTTTTTTCCGAACTTCACTACACTTTGACTATGATGGTTATATCTGTGATGTTTGCTTGTATTGAACGTCGGCTAATCGCTATAAGACGATTAGTCGGGGTTATACAAGATCTGTAATGTGCTGGAATGTGTATATAAATATGTTGGATTGTCGCGGGTGAATAGCCGGGGGTTGTGAGACGAGAGTTTTCTTTTCTTGCAATTCATTGTGAATGTAAATTGATGTAATTATATTATTTGTTTGGCCGCACAACCGGGTCGGGGTTGTAGCCGTCATTGTATAATTCTTTTTACTGTTTTTGCTCCTAGGATAGACCCATGGAGGGGTGCACAAACTACCGAGGACTTGGCGGGTAGTTTGCCGCACCCGTAGGGGTCTTGGGTGGGGATTTGGCTATTCACCGCGACCGTGTTATCTGTTTTTTTGTTACAGGCTCGTACAAATTACAGATTGCTAGTATATCCAATGTATTTATCTGTGATCTGAAATGTCTATCATTGCTTTCTATTTAGGCGTTGCTTATGTTTTACAGACGCGCTAGCCCAGCCCCCGCTCTGTCGTTAGTTAAGTAACCTAACGGGTAATGACGGGGCCCCGTGGCGAATGCGAATGGCATAAGCGTACGTCATATTTTGGTTGTTTTCTGCAATGGTAGGATTAAATGATGGGACGCATTAAAAGTACTAATGCAAGAATATCACGCATTAAAAGAACTAATGCAAGATAATAAACCAAGTTTAAGTCGATGGAACACTTTCGAAAAACCACTCGGTTCTTTTCAAAACTAACTTTTAAATGCGGAGATTGAGCCACTCCTTCTAAAAGCTATCTCGTTCCATCGATTAAATCAAGTTCACTACGTTCACGGTTTCGCCAAAACCATTCGTAGCCCTCCGTCGCTTCGCATGAATAGGCAATAGTATTCAAGCTATGTATTTTGGCCAAAGTCAAGGCATAGTGATTGGTAGCTATTGGGTGTTCATATGTAGCATAGATAGATGCGTTGGTTTGGGACAGTCGTGCTGCCATTTTGGCCAAAGTCAAGGGTAGATACGGATGGATCCAAATTAACCTGGATAGTGACGGGCAGAACTTGACATGTGACTTATGATATTTTGGCCAAAGTCAAGGTCATAAGAGCATGGGGCAAAAATCCACATCGGGAGTTTCATAAGTACTGAAACTTGCTAGATTTGCATACCATTTGGAGTGTGGTGATTCTGGTAGGATTCCTTCAGTTTCGTCACGCGATGATATTTGGATCCCGATCCTACTGTGAGTATATGCTACTCCTCGGGAAATTTCTCACTTAACGATCAATGCTATAAACCTAGTAGGTGCCTAGAAAGGTGTTAGCGGGGTTACGCCCCCAGGGAAAAGAGGTTCTTTAATTAAGGAACTTCGCGAAAGCGTTGGAAAACCTCCCTCGAAGTACCGACACCGGCCTGGCTGAACGGTTAAGCAAGTATTGTACGGTGGGATTGATCCTGACTAATTCTTCCTTTATGGTTTGAGGAGGGATTCGAGAAACAGTGGGAGCCATCCTGTTTAGACAAACTAAAAACCACTCTAAACTTGCAAGAGCATCATGCTGAGTGTTTCTTCTTCTCTCTCCTAATTGCAGCGACCAATCAACATGACTGGACTTAAGTTACTCCTAGATAAAAACAAGCTGACAGGGCCAAACTACAAAGATTGGCTCAGGAATGTCAAGATAGCAATCACTTATGACAAGCTGGGGTATCTTCTTACCACCAAAGCTCCCCCTGTCCCTGGTCCAACTTCCAGCGTCGCGGATAAGGAAATCCGCAAGACTTGGGAGATTGATAGCGCGAAGGCCAAGTGCCTCCTGCTTGCCTCGATGGACAACGAACATCAGAGGAGGCATGAGAATATGGACATGGAGTCCATATTGCTCCATACAAAAGAACTGTATGGAGAGCAATCACGTATCGCAAGATACGAAGCGTCGAAAAAGTTGTTTTCGACAAAGATGGCCGTCGGATCATCAGTAGCCGAGCACGTGCTAAAGATGATCGGCTACATTGAGGAGCTCGCTGACCTAGGGATCACATTGGAGAGTGAACTATATACGGATATAGTTCTCCAGTCCCTTCCTTCCACTTACGCCCAGTTTATACTGAACTTCAACCTACATGAAAAAGAGGTTGAACTATCAGAGCTCCTCAACATGCTGAGGAGCGCAGAGGGCACCCTACAGAAAAGTAGGGATACATCCACTTTGTTTGTAGGAGGATCATCTTCTTCTAGGTCCAAGGCGAAAGCCAAGGGAAAGAAGAAGAAGGCCCCCGCCAAACCAAGGGGCGGTGTTAGTAAAGTGGATACGAAGGGAAAAGGGAAAGCAACAAAGATAGCGGGGAAGCTTGTGGATAAGGAAGAATGCTTCTTTTGTCATAAGAAAGGACACTGGAAGAATGATTGCAGGGCCTGGAAGGCCAGAACACAGGAATTGAAGCAGGTTGCAGCTTCAGCTTCAGGTGTGTATGTTATTGAAAACTGTCTTTCAATAAACTCTACTTCCTGGGTATTGGATACCGGATCAGGATCTCATATCTGTAATTCTTTGCAGGCGTTGAGAAACCGTAGGGATTTGAAGGCAGGTGACATGACCCTCAGAGTTGCGAACGGAGCTAGCATGGATGCTAAAGCCGTGGGGGACTATCACCTGGGAATGTCAGATGGACATGTTTTGGTTTTGCGTAATTGCTTTTTTGTACCCAACGCAACTTGTAATATCATTTCTGTATCTTTAGTTTCTAAAGAAGGTTATGAATTTGCGTTTGTAAGTAATGTTGTAAACATTCACCTTAATCAAGTATTGATTGGGTCAGGTACTCTGAGTAATGGTATATACGTGTTAAACCAACCACAGATTTTCAATGTCCAGAATACACACAAAAGAAAGTCTCCAGAAATAAATCAGACTTTCTTATGGCATTGTAGATTGGGTCACATCAATGAGAGAAGGTTGACTAAGTTGCATACAGAAGGATATTTGAATGCGTTCGAATATCAATCATATGCCACTTGTCAATCTTGTCTCAAAGGAAAGATGACAAAGACTCCGTTTACTGGACATGGAGTAAGAGCGAGCGAGCTCTTGGGACTCGTACACAGTGACGTATGCGGTCCAATGTCTACACATGCCCGAAGCGGACATTCTTACTTCATTACTTTTACGGATGACTTCTCAAGGTACGGTTATGTCTTCTTAATGAAACATAAGTCTGAGGCCTTTGGAAAATTCCAGGAGTATAAGAATGAAGTAGAGAAACAGACCGGCAAAAGTATTAAGATTCTAAGATCGGATCGAGGTGGAGAATACTTAAGTGCCGAATTCCTGGACTATTTAAAAGAGAACGGAATTCTCTCTCAGCTTACTCCTCCATACACCCCGCAACATAACGGTGTATCGGAGAGACGGAACCGCACCCTATTGGATATGGTGCGGTCCATGATGAGTAACGCTGAGTTACCGCGATCATTCTGGGGGTATGCACTAGAATCAGCCGCATACCTTTTGAACCGAGTTCCCACTAAGACTGTGCCTACCACGCCATTTGAGATGTGGTGTGGGAAGAGACCCCATCTTAATCACATTAAGATATGGGGAAGTCCAGCTTTTGTCAAAAAGCAGCATGCGGACAAGCTCGAGGCACGCTCAGTACTGTGCAAGTTTGTGGGATATCCAAAGAATTCCAAGGGATATTTCTTCTACTGTGAAGAGGAACAAAAAGTTCTTGTTTCTCGTCATGCCCACTTTCTAGAACATCAGTTCATAGAAAAAGAAATAAGTGGGAGCGCAGTAGAGCTGGAAGAAATTCCAGAACCACAGACTGTTACTGAAAGTTTGGTGGAACCGGAGGGTTCAACAGAACAGGACATTCCTACGCCGCTCCGCAGGAGTAGTAGGCAGTCTCATCCGCCCGAGAGATACTACGGTTTTCTCATAGACGGGGATCGAGAGGATTGCATCATAGATTATGATGAGCCTACTAGCTTCCAGCAGGCCGTTCAGAGCGTTGACTCAGTGAAATGGCTGGATGCTATGCGGACCGAAATGGAGTCCATGTACACCAACAAGGTATGGACGTTGGACATTGCTCCAGACGGGGTAAAACCCGTAGGATGCAAGTGGATCTTCAAAAGGAAGATTGGTGTAGATGGACAGGTTGAGACCTATAAAGCTAGGCTGGTAGCAAAGGGTTTTCGTCAAAGACCTGGCTTGGACTACGACGAAACCTTTTCTCCAGTAGCCATGCTGAAATCCATTCGGATCCTTCTTGCCATTGCTGCCTTCCACGATTATGAGATCTGGCAAATGGACGTAAAGACAGCTTTTCTAAATGGAAATTTAGAGGAGTGTGTCTATATGGATCAGCCAGAGGGTTTCATTCAGAGTGGGAGCAGCGGAAAGGTGTGCAAGTTGCTTAAGTCCATTTATGGACTAAAGCAGGCATCGCGGAGTTGGAACATCTGTTTTGATGAGACAGTCAAAGAATTTGGCTTTATCAAAAATCCAGATGAACCATGCATCTATAGTAGATTTGTAGCGAGAACTGTAGTATTCCTCGTTTTATACGTGGATGACATTCTCTTAATAGGAAATGACATTCCTATGCTACAATCTGTCAAGGGATTCTTGTCACAAAGGTTCTCCATGAAAGACCTGGGTGATGCCTCATACATCCTGGGGATCCGGATCCATCGTGATAGATCCAAGAGGATATTGGGACTTTCTCAGTCCAGGTACATCGACACCATAGTGAAAAGATTCAGTATGGAAGATTCCAAGCGCGGTAACCTACCGGCTTGTCACGGGATCACCCTCTCTAAAGAGATGTCTCCCAAGACTGATTTGGAGAGGGATCGCATGTCTATTATACCCTACGCTTCTGCGGTAGGCTCTATAATGTATGCGATGTTGTGTACCAGACCGGATGTAGCTTATGCACTGAGTGTAGTAAGCCGGTATCAGTCAAACCCTGGGGAGAAACATTGGATAGCAGTAAAGAACATTCTCAAGTACCTGAGAAGGACTAAGGAGATGTTCTTGGTGTATGGCGCAAAAGACCTCCAGATCGAGGCCTTTGCTGACTCCAGCTTCCAGAGTGACAAGGATGATTCCAAGTCCATGTCGGGTTTTGTCTTCACCCTCAATGGAGGGGCGGTGTGTTGGAAGAGTTCCAAACAAGAAACCGTTGCAGACTCGACGATGGAAGCGGAATACATCGCTGCATCTGATGCCGCAAAAGAAGCTGTCTGGATGAGGAAGTTCTTGAAAGAACTTCAGGTGGTTCCGTCCATTGTTGACCCAATACCTCTGTATTGCGATAACAACGGGGCTATAGCTTTAGCGAAGGAACCCAGGTCCCATCAGAGATCCAGGCACATCTTGAGGCGGTATCACCTGATCAGGGAGATCGTGGATCGCAAGGAGATCGAGGTTCGGAGGGTTGCTTCAGAAGAGAACACTGCAGATCCATTCACCAAGGCCTTGCCCCAGACTCAGTTCGAGCGGCTGATCGAGATGATAGGTCTTCGATACGCCAGTACATGGCCTTAGTGCAAGTGGGAGATTGTTAGTGTATATGCCCTAGAGGCCATTACTGTATCATACTAGTTTGTATATTACTTAATGGATGCTTGGGATATTCACCTTGTATATACAATCTTGCTCAAAATAGTAGTATGCTACTTGGTTTGTTTCTACTTCAATGTGTACTTGTGTTTATTTCAGTATATCACTTATACGCATTAGTGGAGCCCTTAGGATTTTTGCTTGATTACCAGCGTTGTGATGGCAGTCACACTAGTGGGAGCTGGGTAATCTATAAGCACATCCTTATACAGGTCCCTAGTCGCAGGACTATCGAGACAGGGCATCGATACTCCGGAGTAGACTAGCGTATGCGCTTCTCATCCCAGTGTGGGAGATGGTCTGTCCCACAGCCATCAGTACGTCGTACTGGAGATAGTATACGGGTGCTCGTTGGGTTACGAGTACACTGGACAGGACTCGTCGGGAACTGACAGGTTGGTATTATACCTATCGTCAGTTATCAGTTCCCAGGTGACATGAGTACAGCTTAGTCCGCTGACTTGACACTGGCACTTCGCCTCAAGTGTGTTCCCACTGCACTTTGATCACTACCCTACCACGGCTCAAAGGAGTCGTGCAAACGGGTGGTGGTTGGGTGCAGTCCCGAAGCACTTGGAGGCAGTGACGGTTAGACAGGATTCGTCTCTCCCGGTATTGGGGGTTGACATCGCGCTGTGTCTAGGAGAGCCATTACACGAGTAGTCCCTGGCCAGGGCAAACGAGATATACTGGTAGGTTTCCAGTGTTATCTCAGGGTGTTTTGGGCTTCGCTCCGGCACGACTTGTACCGCTATTGGGGGACTGACGATTACCACCCCCTAGGCCCGCCATGCGATGTATCAGACGAACAGACCGGACTGTACGGAGACTGTCACATTCAGACTCAGTAGGAGTTCAGATGGGGTTTCACCTCGTCAGCCTTCTTGTCGACATCTACCTGGGGACCGTTATGCACAGCTAGTGCCGCTTGCGGTCTGTGGTTAAACCCACTGCCAGCGTAGTGTCGAGTCTTTAGAGTCCCACACAGAGGGTATTCGCCTCTGGGCAAAACAGAGTAGAGGTCGCATGGTTTTGCGACAGGGTTCGTTCTCATCCGCGCACTTGTGCACGTTTGGAGTCCGGACGGATTATACTGGCAGGCTCTGGTTTGAGCCAGATACTGGTATGTGTTTTGGGGGTTGCTTTTATATCTTGGTATTCTTGTTTTTCGGAACGAGAATGCAGGTGTGTATGCACAGTTGCTTGAGGAGGAGAATGAGGTTTTTCATTAGGGTTTCGGAACGGGTGCGTATGCACAGTTGACAGTCTTCTTTTTCCAAACCCTAATGGATTTATTTATTATCTATTAATAATAATAATTAAATGAGAATTATGTTATGGTTGTTCTTTGTTGACTTGTTGACCTTGGTTGACTTGTTGACCATTGACCACTTTCATGCCTTCAAAAGTCTTCCTTGATTTATGCTTACATTTTTAAATGAAGCATGGTTGTGGTCATTCCAAACACTACCATCAACTATTCTCATTTTCAATTATTATCATTTAGATAATATTATTCTTTTGCATTATGGTTGCAAGAAGAGAAAATAATAGCTCATTCTATCATTCTCATTCTCTCTCCTCTCTTCATCTTCTTCTTCCTCTAGTAAAGAGAAACCTTCTCATGAGTTGAGAATCCTTCTCTTTAAAAACAAAAGCAAACCCTAGTCACTCTCTACTCACCCTAGGATCAAAGGATTAGCAAGCCGGAGATTCTAGTTCACTCCAAGTCCGAGAAAGAGCCCAAGGTTGAACCCTCGAGGTGGATCCATCTTCGACGGAAGAAGGCGACAAAAGAGAACCATCAACCTCTACAAGATTTCAAGAAGAAGGAGTTCAAGTTTAGGTATAACCCTCATCCGAGTAGCTAACTCCTTTTAGCGTAATTGCTAGTTTAGTTTAGACACGATCCCGACCTTGTTTAGTCCATGTTGCCTCTTGCACTAAAAATTTGATTTTTATACCGTTTCCGCCTCCCCGTAAGAACCGGGGGTCGCAATATGGACTTACAAAGTATAGCGTTGTTCTAAACTAGCTTTAGAAGTGCACGTATATATTATTCTTCCAGAGGGTTGTTGTGGTCAGTGGGAGCAGCAGAAGCATAGTGGACAAGTTGCTTATGTCTATTTATAGACTAGAGCAGATATAGCGGAAATAGATCATCTATTTTTGATGTAACAGTCATGGGTTTGACTTCATCAGAATAGGTGATGGATTTGTTAAGATGGTAGTAGGGTGTGATATAACAGAGTAGGAAGTAAAAATCCTATACTACGATCTGTTATACTGTGGTTGTTACACAGATGTTTCTCCACAAAGGATATGGATATAATATCTGACATTCTGGTTACTAGATCTATGGTTTTAGATCTAGATTTGGGTAGTTTCCCAATGTGGGTATTTTGATAGTATTCTAATAGTATTTTTGAATGGACGACTCCTGGCATGGTGGTGTACCTGCAGGTGATGGAGTCTCCCTTTCTAAAGGTGTCTTATAGACTAAAGGGGAGAGGGATGCGCATGATTGGCATATCACTTACTTCGGCAATTGAGTCAATCGTGAGATTTCAAGTACCACACCAGATGTTGTTGTTGGAGATAGTGCCCTCAGAGTCAATTATTGGATCACAGGCACGTGATTGCAATGATTGAGGGAGGACCTATACCGATAGGACAGTCTTACTCAAGATGATAGTATGCTATCTGGTTTATCTTTATCATCGTGTACTGTTTTAGGTGACCATACAGGTCTCTATTACGCGTTGATAGAGCTTCTAGGATTCATGCTTGACTGCCAGCAGTATGAGGGCGATCATATACATGGGAGCTAGGGTCTATAAGCACATCCTTAAAAGGTCCCTAGTCATGGGAGTTTTCGAGACAGGGCATCGATACTCCAGAGTAGACTAGTGTATACAGTCGAGACCCCGACGAGGGGCGGTGGCCGGTCTCACAAGCCACTGGTGTCAGCTGTATCACCTAAGATGTATACAGGTGCTCATTAGGTTATGAGTACACTGGACAGGACTCGCCGGGAACATGCTAGTTGGTCTTATACCTGATGTCAGATAGCAGTTCCCTGGTGACATGTGTACAGGTTAGTTCATCGACCTGAGATCGTCATTTGTCTCGTGTGAGTTCCCACTGTACTTTGATTACTACCCTACCACGCTCAAAGGAGTTGTGCAAACAGGTTTTAGTTGGGTACAGTCCCGAGCCACATGGAGGCAGTGAGCGGATCTGTAGAGGTTCGTCTCTCCCGGTATTGGGGGTGAGGTCGCGCTGTGTCTAGGAGAGCCATTACACGAAGTCCTTGGCCAAGACAGGAGATTTACTGGTAGGTATTCCAGTAGTATCTCAGGGTGTTCTGGGCTAAACTCCGACAAGACTAGTACCGCTTTTGGGGGTCTGACTTTTACCAACCCCCTAGGCCCGCCATGCGATGCTCGTAGACGAACGGACCGGACTGTACGGATATTGTCACTGACAGGCTCAGTAGGGTGTCAGGATGAGTTCGCTCATCGACGTCCCTTTTGGTCAATACCTGGTAGCCCATTACGTATGGCTAGTACCTCAGACGTGCTAGTGGTTAAATCCACAACCAAAGTATTGACGAGTCTTCAGAGTCCCCCACAGACAGTTTCTCAAGTTTCGGGCGAAACACTGTAGAGGCCGTATGGAGATATGGCAGGGTTCGATCTTATACGTGTGGTATTGCACGGATCATGATCGGACGGATAATACTAGTGGGCTTTGGTTTAAGCCGGATCCTAGTATTATACAGTGTAGATTTTGTCTCATTGCATTTGTATTCGGTCGGAATACAAATGCGGGTATGTATATACGGTCGCGGGGTTTTCCTGTAATTTATTACGGGATCGGTTTTTTGAAGTTGCTAGTTTGTATTCCGTTTCGGCCAGTTTTCCTTTGATCCTTCATGGCCGGATTTTTCTGATGGAGGGGCTAATTTGCAAGTGTGCAAATTAGCTAAGTGGAGGGGGTTATTTATAAATGGAGGCTTCATGATACTTCTGGCATCTTTGATTCCATTTTTCTCATGATGGTTTTGCATTAATGGTGATGGGATTTGATTAGGAAATGAAAGGATTTTGTTGTGACATAATTTCCTCTTTATCATCTCCTTTTCTTATGCTCACCCTTGCCTTTTCTTGTGCTCACCTCCCTTGTATTTTCTCACTCCCATTCTTTTGCTTGGCCGGCCACATTTTTGAGAGGAGAGAGGATTCATTCGTTGTGGTGGGAATTTCTTCATCTCATTTGGCTTGCTACAAAAATTCTTAACCCCTCTCCAAAGTTCATTTATTCATTCCTCCATCATATATGGCAACTTCATACCCGCTTCGAGACAATACATTCTACACTTCACCTACAGCATTCTTGGACACGTCGGCTTGCCAACTTCGTGTCCGAGTTGTCTCGGTCCAGAGATAGGAGCTCGTAAAAAGAATCGACGATGTGGTGCCCTTTCCGACGAGGAGATGAAGAACGGAGATTCCGCGAGGAGATCGGGATGGAGGCCGAAGACCGACGGACACGGATCGCTCGGTATAGCTTTCTACCCTTTCTCTAGTTAGCTAGGATTAGGTTAATGGCCCGATCCGGCTTTATAGTGCGCGGTAGTGCCGGTTTACAAGTTTCGTAAAAGTTTCGTTTCCGCATTTTGGCCTCGGATTGACGGCCGGGGCTCTGCCGTGCACTTACATTGGTATCAGAGCCACGCCATTAACCTAGTTTAGCTTACTCTAATGTGTTTACAAGTTCGATCGAACAAATTTCCAAAAACCGCGTTTTTCATGCATCAGTTTTCTGTCGAATTTTTTTTAGCTCAAATTTTTTTCAGTACATTGCAGAAATACGTGCAGGGAATTCTAAGAATTCTGTAGAAATCTGGTCGCATGTTTTCACTGTTCCACCGTGGAACCGCGACCAAACCCATGCTCTGGTCGTGGTTCCTCGGCCATATTTTCTCTTCACTGTACCAGATTTCTACAGTGGGTCTTAGAATGTGAAATGGGGTTTTTGGTATATTCTGTTTGGGCCCAGATTTCTTTGAGTGCTACAGTTGTGCTTGGGGCCCACTTCGGTAAATTTAGTCGATCGAAAATTTTAAACATGTTAGTTCACAGTATTTACATTATATCTGCGACCGTGAATGTCATTTGATCGGTAAATCCGGTCTAACTGCTATAGCCCTTTTAGACGGATTTGCGAACGTGACATTCACGTTGATGTTCTGTGTTGTGCTGTGATGTTGCGGATTTGTCATGGTGGATAGCCTGGATGCAATGGTAGTACAGTTTGGTTATATATGTACATTTGATATTGCGGGGCGAGCGTCCGACATGTAGACTGCCGTTACTGCCTGTTTGTATATTATTCTTTTGGGGCACGACCGGGCTGAGGTCGATGTACCCATTGTATATTTTACTTTCTGTACTAGGATTACCCCAAGGTGGGGTGCACGGATAGCCGGGTTCTAGAGGGCAACGAGCCCGCATCTTATGGCTTTGAGACGGAGGGGGCTTTACTCTAGAATTGGCGGGCTATTCGCCACACTCGTAGGGGGTACAGGTTGACCCAAGGAGGGGTGCCCAAGTTACCGAATTCCGTGAAGTGCTGGGTGGTCCATTCACGTTGCTGAAGGGGGCTGCCTCGCTTCAGGTTTTGGCGGGTAACTTGCCGCGCCCGTAGGAGTCTAGAATTTCATTACACAGGCTATCCACACGACCAGGGGAACGTCGGGTTTCAGTAGCGGCTCTATGAAACGCGGGGATTCCAGATATCTGTATTATTCTGTGATGCTTATTACATTTCTGTGATGTTGCATTTTATCACGCCTTGAGCGAATATTATATATTGATATATATACTAGTAGATGTTGTATATGTTTTGCATCCGCGCTAGTCCAGTCCCCGCTCTGTCGTTAGTTAAGTAACCTAACGGGTGATGACAGGACCTAGTGGCGAATGCGGATGGCATATACGTACATCATTATTTTCGTTCTTTATTGGTGTGATCAATTGATGGGACTGCGTTGATTCGGATCAATGCAAGCTAAACAAACCTATTCTGATGTTGTTGGAACACTTTTCAAAAAGCTGTTATTGCAAGGGCGTTCTCTTTTGTTTTGCATAGTGGTATTCGGTTATGAATATCCAGCACCTCAGTAACGAGGCAAGGGCCGAGATCCCTTCACCGGGAGTGACCCCTTGGACAGAAGTTTGCGTCAGGGTAATAACTTCACTATTGTCGTTTACTTTTTCTGTGCATCGTGGTATTCAGTTGGAATATCCTGCACCTCATTCTACGGGGAAAGAGCTGAGATCCCTTCACCGGGAGTGACCTCTTTAGAAAAGGTTTACAAGTTTCGTAAAAGTTTCGTTTCCGCATTTTGGCCTCGGATTGACGGCCGGGGCGCTTCCGTGCACTTACAGTTGTTTTTGCACTAGATGCGATAATTTTATATTAATCCAATCCCGGGGAAACAAACGGAAGCAGTTTTAGAACATAAGTGAATGTTCTAGGGATTTGATGACGGCAGCCTCCTTCGGGAGACGGTTATCATTCCAGCCTTCCAAAAGTGACATGGATGACAAAGTGATTTTCAGAGTTATAGTTTTCCCTCTGACAAAGGGGGAAGTATTATGGATAGGTGGTCCAAGAGGATACTGTGGGAGGCATGGTGCAGGAAACTGATTAGTTTCAGTTGTCGATACAGTTTAAGAAGTTTGGATTTGAGTTCATTTATGAACTAGGTCCCATCAGATATCCAGACATATTCTAAGACAGGTATTACTCAATTCGGGAGATGGCTTTCTCCGCGAACTTGAGATTAAGAGAGACATAGAAAGGAACATTAAGGCGGATCCACTCACTAAGGCTATTTCTCGAACACAAGAGTTTTACAAACGAGCTTTGTGAAACTGATTAGTAGAGGAGTTGGATGTTCGGTATCACACGGGATGTGAGTATGCGACATCGCAATAATTAGCTTTAAGTGCAAGTGGGAGATTGTTGGATATAGTGCCCTCAAAGTCAATAATTAGATCGCAGGTACGTGATTTCAATGATTGAGGGAGGACCTATACCGGTAGGACAATCTTATTCGAGATGATAGTATGCTATCTGGTTTGCCTTTATCAGTCGTGTACAGCTTTAGGTGACATGATCACTATTACACGTTGATAGAGCCCTTAGGATCCTGCTTGACTACCAACAGTATGATGGCGATCATATATGTGAGAGTTGGGTAGTCCATAAGCACTTCCTTAAAAGTGGTCCCTAGTCGTGGGAGTTTCGAGATAGGGCATCGATACTCCGGAGTAGACTAGTGTATACAGTCAAGACCCCGACGAGGGGTGGTGGCCGGTCTCACAAGCCATTAGTGTCAGTTGGATCACTTAAGTTGTATACAGGTGCTCATTGGGTTATGAGTACACCGGACAGGACTCGCCGGGAACCTGCTAGTTGGTATTATACCTAGCGTCAGATAGTAGTTTCCTGGTGACATGTGTACAGGTTAGTTCATCGACCTGAGGTCGTCATTTATCTCGTGTGAGTTCCCACTATGCTTTGATTACTACCCTACCACGGCTCAAAAGAGTTGTGCAAACAGGTTTTAGTTGGGTACAGTCCCGAGCCACATGGAGGCAAGTGAGCAGATCGGCAGGGGATTCGTCTCTCCCGGTATTGGGGGTGAGATCGCGCTGTGTCTAGGAGAGCCATTACACCAAGTCCTTGGCCAAGGCAGGTGAGAATTACTGGTAGACATTCCAGTAGTTTCTCAGGGTGTTTAGGGCTACCCTCCGACACGACTTATACCGCTATTGGGGGTCTGACGTTACCAGCCCTCTAGGCCCGATATGCGATGCTCATAGACGAACGGACCGGACTGTACGGTTATTGTCACTGATAGGCTCAGTAGGGTTCCAGGATGAGTTTTCTCATCGGCTTCCCTTTCGGTCAGTACATGGGCAGCCGTTATGCACAGCTAGTGCCGCTGACGTGCTTGTGGTTAAACTCACTGCCAGGGTATTGACGAGTCTTTAGAGTCCCCCACAGATAGTTTCCCAAGTTCGGGCGAAACATTGTAGAGGCTGTATGGTTTTATGGCAGGGTTCGAAAATGCACGTGCACTTGTGCACGTGTCATATTTCGGACAGATAATACTGGTGGGCTTTGGTTTAAGCCAGATCTAAGTATTATATTGATTCGGAATATTTTAGTCTCTCGTATTCGTATTCGGTAGGAATACGGATAAAGGTATGTATATACAGGTGAGGGGTATTCTCGTAATTCGTTACGAGAATACTTTAGAAGATGCATTTCTTTTTGGTTAATCATTTTAGTTTAAATGATTAAATGGATTTTGGAAAGTGTGACTCATTAGTATGACTCATTGATTCTAGAATGTTCACTAATGACTCATGTAATGAGTCATCTAGTGAGTCATTAAAGAATTAATGAGTTTTGTTTCGGGTATGGATATTTGAGGAGATATTTTCATAAGATATTTCTCTTTGGTTTTTGATAAATACAACCTTATATATCTATTCAAAAAAGGATGAGAAGAAAACATAAGTTTATGAGCTTGGTTTTCTTTTGCTCACTAGAGTTTCTTGAGTTCACAATTTTCCAATCCTTAGCATCTTCTTCAATCTCCACCCTAACCCTCTCGTATGATGAGAACCCTAGGGTGTTTGAGACAAAGTATTCTACTCATTCTCTACTTCATCTTGAACATGTCGGTTAGCATACTTCATGTTCGAGTTGCCTCGGTATAGAGGCGGGAGCCCGTTTAAAGATCCGTTGACGTGGTGCCATCTCGACGAGGAGACAGGAGATCGGAGTTGCCGCGAGGAGCATGGGATGATGGCTAAAGACCGAAGGACTTGGATCGATCGGTATGGCCTTTCTACCTTTTTACAGTTTGTTAGTTTAGCGTTAATGGCAAGATCCGGGTTACAGTATGCGATAGCGCCAGTTATAAAAGTTTTTGTTCCGTGTTTGGCGTCAGAATGACGGCCGGGGCGCTACTGTAGACTTACATACTTGACACCCAGGACAATGATGGAGATCATACTAGTGGGGCCTGGTGTAGTCCACAAGTACACCCTATAATTGTTCCTAGTCGAGGGAGTATCGAGACAGGTCATCGATGCTCCTGAGTAGACTAGCGTATACGCATCTTGACCCATATGATGGACGATGGATGATCCCACATCCATTGGTGTTTGACATCAAAGATGGTGTACGGGTGCTCAGTGGAGACTGGGTACACTATACGGACTTGTCGAGATCTCCTAGATGTTATTATACCTATCAACAGATAGCAGTTCTCTGGTGACACTAGTACAGGTTAGTCTGTCTACCTGAGATCGTCATAGAGTCTTATGTGTCTCCCACCGTGCTTTGATTTCCACCCTACCACGGCTTTACTGAGTCGTGCAAACAGGTGGTTTTTGAGTACAGTCCCGAGTCACATAGAGGCAATGAGCGATAGGAGGGGGTTCGTCTCTCCCGGTATTGGGGATTGATGTTGCGCTATGCTCGATTGGCCATAACATGAAATCCCTGGCCAGGTTGTTGAGATTTATTGGTAAGTGTTATCAGTTGTTTCTTGAACCGTTATGGACCTTGCATCGACATGACTTATCAGGCTATTGGGGTCTGACGTTTTACCACCCCCAGACGATGATATGCGACATATCCGACGAAGAGACCGGACTGTACGATAGTGTTACTGATTAGATTCGCAGGAGTACAAGCAGGCTTGCTTGTTGATCTTTTGATCGCTCAATACCCGGGTGGCCGTTACGTTTAGCCGACCGCTTGCGGCTTGTGGGTGTTTGATATGATCATCACCTACTGCCGGCGTATTGACGAGTCTTTAGAGTCCTACACAGAGGTTTCCTGGTTCATGTGAAATGAAGTAGGAGCACATATGTGATATGTGCAGGATCGAGATCAATGCGCGTATGTGATACCGCATTCTATTATCACGATATGTGATATCGGACGGTTATATGAGATATAGCCGGGTTATCGGATCAAGTGTTGATTCGATGGATTGGTACATTTGATATTAGTCGGTTGTATATGATATAGCCGGATTATTAAATCAAGTGTTGATTTGATAATTTAATGTATAATTATATATTTGATATATTATCTTAAATTAACTAATATTAGCTTACTCAAGATTTCTTTTCTCACTTGTGTACACTTGGTATATATGTGATATATATTAATTTACATTATTGTGTGTCATGCTTGATGCCATATGCAACATGGATGTATGAGACTTACACCATACTTATAATAATGTGAGGGTTTTATTTATCTTGGTAATTCACAAAATTAGTGGTAATTAGTCACATGGTTGAAGCTTGTAGAAGCTTGTGGAACCATTGACCAAGTCCACTCATTTTGTTTTACTTGAAGATATTTATTAACCCAATCATTATTGTTAACCCATGGTTTATTCTCTACATGAGTTAGTGTATGACACTAACTCACCCATGATTGTTATTCTCACCTTATGAGTTCATTCTCTCCTCACTTCTTCTTCTGCCTCTTCATGAGAGAAAAAGCTTACTAGCTTTTTCTATGGTGAGAAAATAATGTGAGAAAAAGAAAACTAAAGAGAGCCCATTTCCTACTTCATTATCCTCTACTATTAGCCATTTAGTTTAGGGCGTTTGCTTCACTAAACCCTAATTTAGTGAAGAGGTAGCATGAGCTTGAGTCTCTTCGACGTAGATCATTTTCGGCCTCGAAGACTTCGAGCAAGCTTGTTCATTTCTCCAAGGCACCCTTTCTAGAGTTCGGGAGATTACAACTCGTAGCGAAGGGACTACTACATGGAGCTTTTGAAGTGAAGGACCGGTCTACAAAGGTTGTATTCCTCATTCACTTAGATGTTAAGTTGTTAGCATTACTTGTTTGTTTAAATTTCTAGTTAAAGATTCTAAGTTAGAGTTATTTAGAAGGGAAAAAATTTAAAAACGGCATGGACGATGCCTCCCGAAAACTTGCTGCCGTCCTAAATAATCCAACAGTGATATCAAAGACAAGATAGAAATTTAAACGATGTTTGTTAGATTACGAAACCGAAACTACTCCGAAACTTGAAACTACAAAACTGCAGTTTCTGTCGATTTTTAATGTTGTCAAAAAATCGACCAAACAAGTGCAGTATGTTGTATGTGATATTACATGAACACTGGCAAAATTTGAGGCATTTTGTAGAAAAAGTGGCCGGCCACATACCCCCCATATCGGCCCAAAACCGAGCCCCCCCACTGAAATTTTGCCTGAGTTCCAGTCTCTGGGTTTTGATATTTCAGGTGTTATTTGTTTATGCTAAATTTGCATGTGATGTTAACTTTCTACAAAAGCAACTCGGAGTGTTTCATAGTCGTAATTCTAACATGTATTCGGGTTATTTAGACGATGTTAAAAGGTTTGAACGGATATCAATAACCCAGTCTTTCCCCGCTGGAAATTTTCCAAGTGTTAGACTTTTTCTGAGTTTAAAATTTTCAGAAAATCTTGCAGGCGATTCTGTGGACCCTCTAGAAGAATGAAACTTTAACTCGATTATGTGACCGTCAGAACTGCCACCAAAACCTAGGGTTTGTGGTAGTTCAGCGGTGTCACATGTGAGGCATTGGTTGACCCTTCTACGGCTGGTTCATAGGAGCTGTGGCAGTTTCTGGGAACTTTTTGAACTTCGCTCAAGTGTTGGGCTTATTGGGAAATTTTGGGTTTTTGTTTATTCGATCGAAAAGTTTAACTTCGTCTAGCTATCTGTGGTTGTGATACAATATTTGGAATCCATAATTAGTTATGAGATAACTAGTTTGAATTTTATAAATCTAGCAATTTGGTCTCAATTGATCGGTTGCCACGGGATTTTGATATGATCAAAAGTCCGTCGCAATTACGTAGTGTACACGGATACTCGTCGGCTAACCTTACTAGATAGCCACACCCCATAGCCCCGACTAAGTGACTGTAGGAGAACCACGTCGCCAAAAGCATCCGTTCGGGTGCTCGCGGCAGCGGTATTCCGCCTTGGTGCACTTCGTCGACGGCATCGGGGGTGTGTGGACGTCTATTAAAGTTTCCGACGAGCATTCGATCATGTTGTCGGGAATCTTGTTGAATTACCCGACAGGTTATTGAAAAGTGTTTTCAATATCAATACTAAAATGCGGGGTTTATAATTGTTAGGCATGTGATGTCTAAGGAATTCATTTGTTGGGCATGAAATCCAAAGTATGTGATACACTGGGTTTATGATGTCTAAGGAGGTTGCGGATTCCAATTGTTATAGTTTTTCACTTTCTTTTCTGCGACCGTAAGTGTAATATGTGGTGTATCGCCGGTTTCGGTACTATATGTCAACGACAATTGGGATACGCATATTTACTTACGTTGATGACATGTGATGTTATGTGTTGTTGTGATATGATATATTGGATCGTCGTGTTTTGAATAGCCAGGGTTTTTTTTATGTGAGATGAGAGTTTTTCATTTTCATTCATGTAAAAGCTTGTATGTAATATTCTTTTATTGGGGCACTTCCGGGTTGAGGATGATGTCACCATTGATGTATATTATTTACTTTTCCATATTAGGATAGACCCAAGGAGGGGGGCACAAGTAACCGGGTTCTAGGGTCCAATGGGAGACCATCTCGAGGAGTCGAGACCGGGTCTCCTAACTCTAGAATTGGTAGGGTTGCTTGCCGCTCTCGTAGGGGTCTAGGGATGTGGGTTTGGCTATTCATTGTGACCGTGGAATCCGTGTTTTATATGGGCTTAAATTAAAACACAAAATTCCTAGTATATCCAATATTTCATATTTGATTCTTCTGCTGCTATTATTCTGTGATGTGATCACTAGATATTCTGAGACGAATGCCTATATTATATATATGAGATATAATTAATATTGCTTCTTTCGTTTCATATATGATGGTTGGGAAGCAAAATTAATGGGACTTCATTAAATGAGATTAATGAAATAAAATAAACCTAAAGATGTTGTAGAAACTTGTTTTAAAAACTGGTAGCTCTAGTTCTTGCTTTGCATAGCGGTATTCCTTGTAGAATATCCAGCACCTTATTCGATAAGGAAAGAGTCGAGATCCCTTCACCGGGAGTGACCTCTTTAGCAAAACTAGCCGATGCTATAAACTCGGTCTATCTTTTTATTGCTTTTATAGTTTTTGCTTTGCATAGTGGTATTTATGAAATATCCTGCACCTTATTCGATAAGGAAAGAGCCGAGATCCCTTCACCGGGAGTGACCTCTTTAGCAAAACTAGTAAAAGCCTAAAAAAACTCCTTTTCAAAATCACTAGATTGTATAACGATATCAAGTTCATTACGCTCATGGTTTTCTTAAAAACCTGCGTAGCCCTCTGTCATTTTAGGAAGTAGAGTACTTAGTGTTCGTGCTGCGTATGTTGATCATAGTCCAGGCATAGTGTACGGTAGCTAAGTGATGTCTTCCTACACAACATATGATGCGATTAATTAGGACAGTCATGTGATTATGTTGATCATAGTCAAGGGTCATATGGGTGGGTCTAATTAATCAAGAAATGACAGGTAGAACTTGACTCGTGCTTATGATATGTTGATTATAGTCAAGGTCCTAGGGGTAAAACCATTATCGGGAATTTCAAGTGTTGAAATTTGCAATGAGATTGCATACCTTCTATGAGATAGTTGGATCCCGATACCCACTGCGAGTAAGAGTTACTCTTGAGAGAGTTTTGCACATTACAATTAGCCGATCAAGTAGGTGTCTAGAAAGGTGTTAACGGGGTTACGTCCCTGGGACAATGAGGTTTATTTTAATTAAGTCTATGCAAAAGCACGGGGAACCTCACTCAAAGTACCGGCACTGGCCTGGCTGAAAGATTGGCGAACTTGTTGGGTGTAATTAATCCCGGCTAGTCTTACCTTTTAGGGTTTGAAGGAAGATTTGATAAAAACAGTGGGAGCCATCCAGATTAGATAAAATAATAACCAATCTAATCTTACAAAGAGCGCACGCAGAGTGTTTTCTTCTCTCTCTCCTGGTAGCAACCATGTCACGCCTTGATCAAGATAATAATATGGATGCATTGACTGAACCTGCTTATTATACTGTGCTAGGGAACGTTGGTTCCGTTCTTTCTTATAATTGTTATAAGACTGAGCAGGAAATAGGGAAATATCCAGATTCCCATGCCACCCATTCGAAGAAAGTGCATGTTGATGCATCTTCTTCACGTGTGTTCATTACCGAGAACCGTTTCTCAGTATCCTCTGCGTCCTGGGTATGTGATACCGGATCAGGATCCCTCATATGGAATATGTTACATGGGCTACAGATAGGTAGAGAACTGGGAATGGGTGATATATCTCTAAGTGTTAGAGACTGGTGTAATTGTTGCAGCCAAGTTAGTTAGCAAATATCACCTCGTATTAATACATTGATTCTGAATGAATGTTATTACATAACGAACCTGATATACAACATTACATCGGTTTCTTTAATGAGTTAAAGAAGGATGTAATTCTGTATTGGAGGATAATATTGTGAACATTTTCCTGAATCAAAAGTTGATTGGATCAGGCACGTTATATAATAGCATATACGTTCTAAATCAAGCCACAGTTCAAAGTATAGAACACATACAAGAGGAATAGTTCAGAAATGAATGAATTCTTCTTGTGGCATTGTAGACTAGGTCATATCAACGCGACACGACCAACTAAGTTACATAAGGATGAATATTTGAATCCGTTCGAATTTTTCATCTTATGCTACTTGCCAGTCTTGTCTCAAAGGTAAAATGATCTATACTCCGTTTATTGGAAACAAAGAAAGAGTTACTGAACTCTTGGGACACATATATGATGATGTATACGGTCTTATGTCTACAAATGCCAAGGTTGGTTCTTCGTACTTTGTTAAATTCATCGACTATCTCTCAGGATTCGGACATATGTTCCTGTTGATACATAAGTCTGAAACTTTTGAGAAACTCAAGGAATATAAGCTTGAAGTTGAAAAACCAAATGGGTAGAAGTATTCAAGTCCTTCAATGTGATCGAGGAGGAAAATACTTGAGCATGGAATTCCTGGATTTTCTAAAAGGAGAATGTGATTCTATATCAGCTTACTCCTTCGTATACACCACAGCACAACGGTGTATCGGGGCGGAGGTATCGCGCCCTATGAGATATGGTACGCTCTATGATGAGTATTGCTGAGTTACTTGTTTCCTTTTGGGTGTTATGCACTTGAGAAGCTGCATACCTATTGAAAGGGGTTCCATCCAAATCAGTGCCTACCACTCCATATGAGATATGAAATGGGAAGAGACCATGTCTTAAACGAGTTAAGATATGGGGTTGTCGGGCCTATGTTGAAAAGCAAAATCCGGACAAACTCGAGGCAAGGTCAGTTCTGTATAAGTTTGTTAGGATATCCCAAACATTAGTGAGGGAATATCTTCTACCATTCTGAGGAGCAAAAGGTGTTTTGTTTCTCAGCATGCCACCTTTTTAGAAAAGGAATTTCTTGTGAAGAAATTAGTGGTCATGAGGTAGAACTGGAAGGAGTTCCAGCTACACAAACTAACAGCTGATGATTTGGTAAAACCAAAGGATTCCATAGTCTCCAAAGTACCTCAGCCTCTCCGCGAATCTAGTAGGGTTCCTCATACACTTGAGAGATACTACGGTCTTCTCGGTGACAGTGGGAGCAAGGATTGCATCATGGTTGATGATGGCCCAACTAGGTTCAGGCATTCCATCACGAGTGGCGACTCTGTGAAAAGGCTGGATGCTATACGATCAAAGATGGAATCCATATACACCAACAAAGTATGACTTTACATGTTGCACCTGAAGGGGTAAAACCCATTGGGAGAAAATGGATCTTGAGAAGATTCTTGGTGTAAATGGAAAAGTTGAGACTTTCAAAGCTATGCTTAAGTCCATCAGGATCAATGCAAGCATCTCGGAGTTGGAACATCTGTTTTGATATGGTAGCCAAAGTGTTTGACTTCGTCAAAAGGGTAGATAAACCTTGTATATACAAGAGGGCTGTAGAGAGTGAGGTTGTCTTCCACGTATTGTACGTAGATAACATACTCTTGATAGGAAAGTGTTTCCTATGCTACATTCGGTCAAGCACCTCTTATTACGAGGATTCTCAATATAGATTTGGATGATACCTACTACATCTTGTGGATTATGATTTATGGTGATAGATCTATGTGGATGTTGGGAGTGTCCTAAATCCAGGTACATTAACACCATACTAAAGGGGTTTAGTATGGAGGATTCTAAGCGTGGTGGTTCGCCCACTTACTCATGGATCACTCGCATGCAAGGGATACCCTATGCTTCAGCAGTAGGCTCTATCATGTATGCGATGTTATGTACCAGACCAGATGTAAATGACTCACTAGGTGTAGTGATTAGGAATCAATCGGATCTTGGGAGAATAACTGGAAAGCTGTGGAGGACATTCTTAAGTACTTGAGAAGCACTAAAAGAATGTTCTTGGTTCCAGCTTCTAGAGTGATAAGTTCGACTGAAAATCAGTCACAGGCATTGTCTTTACCCTCAGTGGAGGGACGGTATGATTGGAAGAGTTCCAAGCTAGATACCGTGGCATACTAGATGATAAAGGCTGAATACATTGCTACCAACGATTCTACCAAAGTGGTTGTCTGGACATTACTTGTTCATGAGATGAGCAAGGTTCCTACCATTGAGCGTCCAATAACTGTTATTATGACAACAATGGAGTTGTGGCTTTAGCCTAGGAACACTGGTCCCATCAGCGATCCGGACATATTCTGAGACTAGTATCACCTGATCAGGGGGATTGTTGATCTCCAACGGATCGAGATAAGGAGAGTAGATTTTGAGGTTAACACGGCGGATCCACTCACCAAGGTCTGCTTTCCCAAATACAATTTGAGAGATTTTGGGATGGTTGAGTATGGGATACTACAACCACTGCTATATTGTTAAGTATGTGATACTGCGACAAATGGCCTTACTGCAAGTGGGAGATTGTTAGTTATATGTATGCCCTAGAGGCCATTACTGTACATGAGATGTATATTGTAGTGGATGCTTGGACATATATAGGGAGGACTTTCTTGCTCGATATGATAGTATGCTATTTGGTTCTCTTTGTCTTAACATGTTGACTTGTATACGTGATGCTGTCTTGCTCTCACATGTTGACAAAGCCCTTTAGGATGTGTACTTGACACCCAGGACTATGATGGAGATCATACTAGTGGGGCCAGGTGTAGTCCACAAGTACACCCTATAATTGTTCCTAGTTGAGGGAGTATCGAGACATGGCATCGATGCTCCAGAGTAGACTAGCGTATACGCATCTTGACCCATATGATGGGCGATGGATGATCCCACATCCATTGGTGTTTTACATCAAAGATGGTGTACAGGTGCTCAGTAGAGACTGGGTATACTGAACGGACTCACCAAAAACTCCTAGATGGTATTATACCTATCGTCAGATAGCAGTTCTCTGGTGACACTGGTACAGGTTAGTCTGTGGACCCAAGATTGTCATAGAGACTTGTGTGTCTCCCACTGTGCTTTGATTTCCACCCTACCACGGCTCTACTGAGTCATGCAAACAGGTGGTTTTTAGGTACAGTCCCAAGTCACATGGAGACAATGAGCGATAGGAGGGGATTCGTCTCTCCCGGTATTGGGGATTGATGTTGCGCTATGCTCGATTGGCCATAACATGAAATCCCTGGTCTGGGTTGTTGAGATTTACTGGTAAGTGTTAACAGTAGTTTTTCAAACCGTTATGAACCTTGCATCGGCATGACTTATCAGGCTATTGGGGTCTGACGTTTTACCACCCTCAGGCGATGATATGGGACATATCTGACGAAGAGACCGGACTGTACGGTAGTGTTACTAATTGGATTTGCAGGAGTACGAACAGGCTTGCTTGTTGATCTTCTGATCACTCAATACCCAGGTGGTCGTTACGTTTAGCAGACCGCTTGCGGCTTGTGGGTGTTTGATATGATCATCACCTACTGCCGGCGTATTGACGAGTCTTTAGAGTCCTATACAGAGGTTTCCTGGTTCATGCGAAACGAAGTAGGAGCACATATGTGATATGCGCAGGATTGAGATTAATGCGCGTATGTGATACCGCATTCTATTCTAGCGATATGTAATATCGGACGGTTATATAAGATATAGCCGGGTTATCGGATCAAGTGTTGTTTCGATGGATTGTTACATTTGATATTAGTCGGTTGTATATGATATAGCCGGATTATTAAATCAAGTGTTGATTTGATAATTTAATGTATAATTATATATTTGATATATTATCTTACATTAACTAATATTAGCTTGCTCAAGATTTCTTTTCTCACTTGTGTACACTTGGTATATATGTGATATATATTAATATACATTATTTTGTGTCATGCTTGATGCCACTTGCAACATGGGTGTATGAGACTTACACCATGCTTATAATAATGTGAGGGTTTTATTTATCTTGGTAATTCATAAAATTAGTGGTAATTAGTCACATGGTTGAAGCTTGTAGAAGCTTGTGGAACCATTGACCAAGTCCACTCATTTTGTTTTACTTGAAGATATTTATTAACCCAATCATTATTGTTAACCCATGGTTTATTCTCTACATGAGTTAGTGTATGACACTAACTTACACATGGTTGTTATTCTCACCTCATGAGTTCATTCTCTCCTCACTTCTTCTTCTTCCTCTTCATGAGAGAAAAAGCTTACTAGCTTTTTCTATGGTGAGAGAATAATGTGAGAAAAAGAAAACTAAAGAGAGCCCATTTCCTACTTCATCATCCTCTGCTATTAGCCATTTAGTTTAGGGCGTTTGATTCACTAAACCCTAATTTAGTGAAGAGCTAGCATGAGCTTGAGTCTCCTCGACGTAGATCATCTTCGGCCTCGAAGACTTCGAGCAAGCTTGTTCATTTCTCCAAGGCAATCCTTTCCAGAGTTCGGGAGATTACAACTCGCAGCGAAGGGACTACTACATGGAGCTTTTGAAGTGAAGGACCGGTCTACAAAGGTTGTATTCCTCATTCACTTAGATGTTAAGTTGTTAGCATTGCTTGTTTGTTTAAATTTCTAGTTAAAGATTCTAAGTTAGAGTTATTTAGAACGACAAAAATTTAAAAACGGCATGGACGATGCCTCCCGAAACCTTGCTTCCGTCCTAGGTAACCCAACAATATATACGTATACATATACTTAGATGATGAGGATAGTATATGGTACTTGGAGATGAGTCGATGTGATTGGGCATGCTGCCATGAGATCGGTGATGTGATATGGTTCCTATTATGAGATACGACATTATATTATAGCGGATCTTTAGGTGATGTGTTTTCATACACACGCATATATATATTATTGATGGTATCAGTATATACTAGACGTAGATCAGTACCCAGCTCATGATATATGTTGATAAGGATACCAGTTGAATAATGAGATATATGTGAGATTGACCCGTACCCTGATTTGGGATGCCGTACGATGGATTTACCATACGAGATATAATTATGATGATAGATCCGCACTCTTGACTCGAGAATGTCATATGATATATATATTGTATCGTACGCAATACTATTGAGACGAGATTACCGACTATTATATATATATATATATATATATATATATATATATATATAGATCGACTCAGATTTAGGTGGATTTCCTTACCCTTTCGACTAGTCTGTTAGTTTGGTCCTGTAGTTACTTAGTAGATGTTAGACGGAGCATGAGTCATACTTATTTCAAAAACTAACGAATCGTGAGTATTTTAAAGAGAGGCCAAGGGATACTACGTATATTTCAAAGGATGTACCTTTTCATAAAAACACCGTATCCCTATTTTCTAAACACCACGATTCGTGCGATTTCAGATATCCAAAAACTGTATGACTCGTATATAGGAATGTATATTTCATTACTGCTGCATTTACTATTCATTGCCATTTATTCTGCTATTCGAATTGCATTGCATGCCTATATATATTTTCATGAGTTTTGATGAAACCTGTTGTTAGGACACCCGCACCATTACCGATGATGCGTATGCTCCACATACACTTGCTTGACGGCTCACACACATCTTCATCGGTAATTGCTATGTCCGTACACTTTAGAGAATATTATTTCATTGACATAGCTTGCTAGCTGATAGTTCCTATATGTTATTGCTTTCATGTGCTAGTTTAGATATTGCATTCTTTATTTAGATACCCATGCATTTTATATTCATTTGTCATGCAATATTATGGGCCAGTCCGGATTGCCGGAGCCCAGTATTCACCGTTATTTACACTTGAGATTGTTATTTCAGATTTCCATGATATTTCTGGATTTGGAGAAACTGCAAGGATTTATAAAATGTATTATCATTTTTAAGGATACAAAAGTGTGGTTTTCTCCTGATATGATTTTAGATATGTCCACCATGAGTTTTCTCGGCTCTTGAGCGATATCATACACCCTATTCGAGGAGGAGGAGGAACCGTCTGTGGGTGCATGGTGGACCCGGTGCGGTATCCGGGGGCGAGAAGGTCGCTGATGATGGCGTTGAGCCCGAGACAGGGGACCACTACTGACCGGTGATTTTATTGTGATGCGCCGGATATTCGGAGGATATCGACATGGTCTTTTATTTGAGGATTTTGGCCAGTCCGGATAGCCGGAGCCCTAAATATTGATATTTGATGATACAGGCCAGTCCGGATAGCCGGAGCCTGAGATATTGAGATTTGATGATATAGGCCAGTCCGGATAGCCGGAGCCTGAGATATTGAGATATTGAGATTTATATTTTTTGTCGATACTTGACACTGATTCTATGTTGATTTCATTGATGATACCTTAATTTAAATATACAGAAATCTCACTAAATTAAGAAAACAGTTTTCTCATTCATGATGTATTCTGTTTTCATTATGTTGTATTCATACCTCATATGTATGATATGTTGCTACCTGAGGCACTGACACGAGCACTTGGTACTACACTTTGTATAGATGTTAACCTAGCCATTTTATCATGCTTCAGGCCATATTATTTGAGGATATTACTGATCGTATGACCTAGGATTGAGTCATACATGCGATTTCTGCTCTGTGATGTTTTCTACTCATGAGTTGGCAACTCACCCCCGTTGTGCCACAATTTCTTACAGGTTTTGCCGTACAGGTTTCCTTAGCGGCTTAGCTGGCACACTGCTTCTTTTCGGGTGATTGCTTTGGTAGGTGGGCTCACTTGCATCGTGACCACCATTGTACTTTATTACTCAGTTGTTTTTAGTAACTCCATCAACCAGCCTTATATATTTATAGACTTAGAAGACCAGTTGTATATTATTTCGACCTTAGAGTCGCGTTTGTATTATTATGGTTTTCTTGATGTTATTGAGTTTCCTTTTGAGTTTTTATTCTCGCCCTTCGGCGTTGTATATTGTATTGTTTGCGTGGTTGTGACCGTCAATTGGCGAAGAGCTAGCTCCCGCTTGGGGATGCATTTATTCATATTATGCTTGTTGTACCCTTTTGGGGCCAGTATTTACAAAGAAAACTCTGCCGAAATTTTCAGAAAAGACTTGATGTTTTAAAAATGCATACTTCGGTTTATGTTGTTAAACTACTTGCTTTAAAACTAAACTTTTCCTTCTTTCTTCTGTTTAATGGTTTAGATTTCTGGGATTTTTGGCTTACTTGAATTAGACGGGGTCCTATAGACTTCATATGATTCAAGTCCTAGTTACGTGCCATTTCGGGTCGTGACAAAGTTGGTATCAGAGCGCTAGGTTAACCTTGGTTTGAGTCTATGTTTGATTATGCGGAGTCTAGGGCGTATATTATATTCGGAACCTAGGCTTGACCTTACGGAACTTAGACTTGGTCGAGGGGGTATTAGACCCGAACTTTCATCGTGTAGGTTGACCTTGGTTGATGGAGTATGTGACTTAAGAAGAGTGACGTACCGTGTGTATGTTCCGCTGCATACTTACGATACGCTACACCGCTTAAGAAGCCTTAGGATGTACATTTCCTTGCACAGCATTATATTCATTCCTATGATCTATCCTCATCGATATTGGTTTATGGTTTTGCTGCCACGATTACACGGGCTGAGAGAGCTACGGCTAGAGTTGCGGTCAGCACGAGCTCGTCACGGACGATGACTGACTAGAGCGTGATTCCAGGGACACATGATTGCATAGATGTATCGTCCTATTGTGTTTTCGCGCCATGAGCGTTTGATGGATTGCTTTAATAAAGATTTCTCAAACGTGCCGATCAGCACCAGAGGATTGGGCCACTGCTAGAGGCCAGCCAGAATGTGATGACCGTCAATGCACCGATTATTCTTGATGATTGAGGCATTGTTCAGCGTGCGGACGAATGATTCAGTTGCTGCTGCGACTGATGAGATATCGCCCCAGATATTTGAAGCTAATGCCGCACGAGTTGTACTTAGAGATATGATAGAAGATCGCTAGTCACCAAGGATGAATGACTAGGACATGTGATTTGTTGCCTACCCCGATGCGAGGTCATCAGATTGATTGATTCCAGCTTGAGAAGACTTTACGCAGGTACGTTGAGAGTCGATGGAAGACGATCGAATGTCAGAAACCCATCTTTCCAAGTTTAAAGTATTCGGAAAAATATGCAAGTATCTCCGTGGACCCTCTAGAAGAATGAAACCCTAACTCTATATAATGACTATGAGAACGGTTTGAAATCTTAGGGTTTACGGCAGTTCCGTGGTGCCATTAATAAGGCTTGGGTTTGCCCTTCTACGGTTGGTCCATAGGTACTGTGGCATGTACTGGAATACTATTAAACTGTACCCAAGATGTTGAGCTCTTGGGAGATTATGGAACCTTGACAAATCGATCGAAAGATTCGACGTCATTCGGATATCATGTGATGGGATACATTGCTTGGGAGACTCCAGATATGAGTATAGCCGTTGGAGCGCAGTCCACACAGCTACGAAGAGACGATTCCGAATCCGTCGACATTAGAGAAAAGTGGAGTAAGAGGTTCGTACGAGATCTTGATGAGATGACGTTCCACTCCGCTGACATCAGAGATGTGATACGTATACAGAGGCGTTGTATATGGATATATCTTCTAGAAAGAGTCGCGATGAGTATACAGCCGTTCCGGAATAAGAAATAGATTTAGTAAAGGGTGATAACTTCCGGACAGTTCGGCAAAAACGAGATTTGGGGAAGACCTCGACAGAACCTTTTTGGAATACAATACTAGAAGACTTGGACCCAGGATCGGTCATATTATGCACGCCCAGCTGGCCAGAGTTAGGCATTGTCGACGAGACATGTTATGAGTGCCCATGACAGTTGGCCAGAGATCTTTAGAGGATGTGCTAGGGCGGGGCTGTTTCCGTCTGTAGCGTCTTGAAAAGTCGTTTTGGAGTTTTCCTGAAAATCGGTGAAAATTCGGTATTTTTCCGAAAACCGTCTTTTTTGTTATTTTGCAGTTTAGGACTAATTATACTTAAAATGGATAGGTAATTGCTTGTTCTTAGTAGCTAATGAGTTACTTATGAAATTTTGGTCATTTAAAAAATTTTCCCTATTTTTCAATTTTTTTAATATTATTTTAAGCCGGTAAGAAAATACATTAAATTAGCGATAAATACAAATTTAAATGGGCTAAATTTAAGCTTTAAAATCATGTTAATTAAAATTTAGTTGTAACATAAATTTTTAGTAATTTATTTTAAGTTTTAACAAATATTTATTATGGAAAACGAAATTTATTGAATTTTAAGCTAAAACTTGCAATTTTGGACTTGTAGGGGGTCTTTTTGCATAAAATTTCTTTTGTAAAACCCCTCTCTCTCTTCCCTCAGCCCTAGGCCGGCCCTTTTCCAGCAAACCCAAGAAAAAAAAATGCTTTCCTCTTTGACTTCATTTTTGTGTAGAAAAGAGGTGTTTTTTTTAAGCATTTTGGATTTTTTTATTAGGTATGGGTCTTTACTTGTTTGGTGTGGGTTGACCAAGACTTTTTCCACACACCACACCACTCCCCCACTCCCTTGTTCAGGCCAAAAATCTGCAGCCCTCCCCCTTCATTTTCCCCTCTCTTTTGTTCTCAATTCATCTCAAAAACCATCAAAAATCAACAAATCCTTCACTAATTCAACACAAAACCTTAATCCATCTCTTCTCACACCCACTTTAGTTTAAATCTTGGTGAAAGGAGGCATCTTTGGAGGCAAATTGTTCTTGCTAGATCTCTAGTTGAGGTATAAATTCTTCCTAATTAAATTCTTTTGTTAAGTTTCTTAAATTAGATTGTTTTAGTGTTAAATTAGTGTTAGTTTCATTCTAGATTTTTAAAAGTTCATGGTTGAAATTAAACTAGGGTTTTAGAAACCATTATTTAGTTAATTAAGTCTTTTAATTAACTTAGTTGTTTACTTAACCAATTTATATGGTTACTTTGCTTAAGTGGCTTCATATTAGGCTAATCTATGTTAAAGTTGTGTGAAATTTTCATTAAGGTTGCTAATTATGAAAATCAAGAAATGTTTTGTTTATGGAAATTAGGTTTTTAAGCATAGTTAATGGTTTAAAATTAGTGTAATGGCTAGCTAGTGGGTTAGTTTGGATTGTTGTGTTGGATTGTGTTAATTTTCTCGCTAATTGTCGATGTTTGCACCAATTTTGCAAACTTCTAGCTTACTAGGTTTTTATTATATTATTGTGGCGATTTAATTGAGATATCTAGAGTATTTTGTTGGCTTATCCTATGACATTTAGGATGCGTGAGTGCGGATTTTTGAGTAGTCGGGTTTTAGTTTTGCCGGGCGACCAAATCGGCGATTTTTGCAGTTTTTGCGATTTTCGCGTGTGTTCCGCGCACCTTGTGCACGTTGTACCTAGCTTGTGAATGTTAGTATCTTCGTTTGGGTTTTGCGTCGTTCCTAATATGTAACCTTATGTTTGGTATTGATGTAAATTCCAGGTTCGGTCGCGGAGACGTCAGACGCGGCTCGAAAGGGGAAAGCGGTGATTGGACGCAGCTAGCTAGGGATTTCGGTGAGTAGATGTAACATCTACGGGGGACTATCGTTGGATAGCGCAAGCCGCCCGATAGTTTTAGTAACTTAAAAGATTCTTAGTAATGTTAGTAATTAGGAGTGTAATACTTGTATGATTATTTGCTACATTCATGCCCTATATTGACATACTTATACGAAACCGTTTTATAGGACACCTGCACCATTGCCAGGGTTTTTATATGCAGCACGAGCACTATTCATGCTTACACACACACCCTGGTAATTTCCATGCCACCACACTAGATAACCTATAATTTGAAACCTTTTACTAATTGATGCTTAAACCTGTGCTATTGCCTTTAATTCCTTAAAATGAAATCGTAGGATTGCCATTCATGTGCATGTACCTCATCATATTATTTGTTCATGCCTAGTCTATTAATCATACATCGTAGCTTAATTATTGATATCATATCCATTCATCACCATTGATATATGCACTTATGAGGATTTCTTGAGATTTTATGATATTTCTGGATTTCGGGGGAAAGCCGCAAAATTTCTAAACTTATTATGTTTTTAAAATATGTAATTGCGGTTTTCTAGTGATGTAAAGTGTCGTCCACCATGAGTTTGCTGTGGTTTTCGAGATCCGTGTCGAGGAGTGGAGGAACCGTCACGGGTACATGGTGGGCCCGGTAAGGTACCCCGGGGCAAGAGGAATGTGGTGTTGACGTTGAGCCTGGCAGGGGACGGATTACTTACCGGTGACTGTTTGGCACGGCGGATATCCAGAGGATACCGACCGTGGCCGCGAGATGATGAGATTTTGATATTGAGCTGGGTCAGCCGGATGGCTGAGGCCAGAGGTACTATGACATGGATATATGAGATTTGAGATAGTTTTGAGGTGTCGTTGCTGGACACAGGTTCTTGTTGATTCTATTGGTATTGTGATGGTATTTCAAAAGACATTCTTAAAGGGAAAAACATGATTTCTTATACTTACACATTCAGATCATGAGTGGATTCACATTGCATTCATACCTGCTAGTTTATTCATATTGCATACATACCTGCTATTATGTCCTGCCATACCTGTATTATAGATGCTAGGATGCTTGTGTGCATGCATTCGATAGCCTGTGTAGATGTTATTTATTACTCACGAGTTGGCAACTCACCCCCGTTGTGCCATAGCCTTTTGCAGGTCCGCTCCGTCAGTACAGTAGCGGTGGGTGCGCTTGCTTCTTTTGCTTCTTTTGCCTGGACTCGAGATTTTGCTCTTAGGTGGGTTATGTTATTATTTTTGTACCACCTTGTATATTTTTTGTATCTAGTATACTCCATCTACTGTATCTACCAGTATTATTGTATATTGACCTAGAGATGAGACTGTGAGGTTTGTGGACTTTTATGCTGTATTTTGGGGTCGAGCTCACTTGAGTCGACATGATGTTTTTCTTATGCTTCATTATGATTATTTCGCATATTGTTGCTTTATATTGCGTGGGATTTGTGACCGCCTTGTGGCGAAGAGCTAGCTCCCGCTTGGGGATGCCTTATTTGTTGGATTCATATATATTCTTGTTGTACCCATTTTGGGGGCCAGTATTTACAAAGGAGACTCTGCCGAAATTTTCGGAAAAATTGATATTGTTTTTAAAAAGGGTTTTTATATGACTTATTTGATAAACTCGCTTCAATTGATTGGGTTTTCTTCACTCTTTTGCTCATTTGGTTTTGGTTCTGGGCTTTGGCTTACTTATTTTACGGACGCCTTGAGACGTTTCGTAAACTTAAGTGCCAGTCACGTCCGTACCCTGCAGGTCGTGACAAAGTTGGTATCAAAGCGATAGGTTTTACCTTTTTGAGTGTAGGATGACCCTTGGTAGATGGAGTAAGTGACTTAAGCAGGGTAACGTAGCGTGCGTATGTCCGCGGCATACTTGCGATACGGTACTCCGCCTAAGTGACTTTAGGATATACTTGCTTGAAATTCCTTCTTCAATTCCGTGTATCCTATGATTCTTTTGCACTGTTCTTATTATCCTTTTTCTGTATCAGCCACTATGCCGCCGAAGGCTACGAGGGCACAGAGGGCTGCCGCCCGAGACGAGATTCGAGCTGGCTCGTCCGAGACTAGGACTGAGCAGGGTGGTATGCCTACGCCACAGGGACAGACCGATCCACCTTCCCCAGGCCGTATGGATAGGCTCGAGACTGGTATGGAGGAGTTGCGACAGATGATGGGAGGCATGCAGGAGTTACGACAGATGGTGGAATCGTTAGTAGAGATCAATCGAGCACAGAGATCGGATATTACTCCCCCTGTGGTCGTTTCGAGACCGAGTCGGATTCGCACTGATACGTTAGCACCTAGGAGGGTTCGCAGAGGCCGTGGCGGATTCTTTAGGGGCCAGTTATATCGCCTTCACCCATACGATCAGCAGCCATGGTTAGGATGTTTTTGGTGTGGTAGCCTGCATCATCGTAACAGAGACTGTCCGGCGAGACGACAGGGAGCGGCGACAGTTCCACATGTGACCCTACCACCATCACCACCCCCTCCTCAGAGAGCC